>JAXBDA010009111.1:0-13271 GCA_036023075.1 Gaultheria prostrata
TTTTGTTGGTATGAAACACAAATGTATACGAATCAGATTGGAGGTGCCAAATGGGGTGGGGCAATGGAGGTGCCTGGTGGGGTTTGGTTGATTGAAGCGGTGGTGGGCATAGTTTAATTTAACTCAGCTTTATTGAAGCGGTGGAATTGAAGTTATTAGCAGATGATAAGCATCAAAAGAAAGGGCATCTGGGACTTTTCATGGTCAGTTGTAACAGCGTTAGTGTAATACATAACGGAAGGGGGATTTTTGTACAATGTCAGAAAAATCAAGGGAGGTCAGTGGCATTTCAGAAACCTCGGGGGAGGTATCTGTTTTTGTCAGAAACCTCAGGGGAGGTCAGTGAAATTTACCCAAAAATAAATTATTTTTGCCAAAGCACCCCTTAACAGCTCCAATCATTTTATGTATAACCTGTGAAACTTGTTATTAGTACCGACCGACCGGCTCCAGGGACCCCCTTGTCGGTCCCACACGGATAATCCAAGCCGTTCATCCATCTCAGAATCAACTTCCGAGTAGGCCCTCGCGGGAATTGACTCAATTGGATGATCCTAAGAGCTCGATCCAAAATCACCCCATTTCATCCAAAAAAAATTTAACGAAATAGTGTGATTTTGGATCGCGCACTTAGGTACGTCCGATGAAGTTGATCTCCGCGTAGGGCCCTTGGAATTTAATTTTGAGATGGATGAAAGACTCGGATGGACCTTGTGGAACCCACAAAAAGGTCTCCAGTGCCGGTCGGTACACGGTCTGTACATAGGGGTAAGTCCCCAAAGAATTTCCGATAACCTGTAAGGGCATCCTTATCAACCTCACCAAAAAAAGCACCAAATTTAACCTCAAAAACACTTTTTATAAATTAACAAGTCACTTTTCTAAATATTCACAAATCAGACTCTCTATTCTAACTTCATTATGTTAAACTATTATTTCTTTCTACTCCTACTCCCCAAAAGTAATAATTAAAAAGTGAACTGTGCATGAATAGTGCATGAACAGTACGTGAATAATGACTTGGTGCGTGAACAGTGCCACGGCACTGTAGCAAAGTTAGAGTTTTACAAAATTGATGACTAGATTTGATGCACCTGATTTTTGGGAATTTTTTGGACCTTGACTTAACAAATTAGCAATTAGAGGGATTTAATGCCCCCGATGGTGATGCTCTAAGTGGACTCTTCAGTCTTTACACACCAAATGGTGGTGTAATCATAGTTTTCTTGTTTTTTCCCTAGCCCAAAAAGCTCTGGCCCATTACAAGTGGCACATCAGTCAAAAGACTTTGGAAAATGAAACTGGGTTGGCTTGCAGGTGAGGAATCAATTCTTCATTCTCTCAAAACCGATTACCAAAGAAGGAAGGAAAGGAGGAAAAGCGATAGAGACAATAGACAGAGACAGAGATACCATCAGAGTCCACCATTACACATACATAGTCAAGGCAAACACATGCATGCCCCCCACTCGCTTTGGGCCTCATTTAAGTACGCGGTCATATCATCACATGATCTTTCAGGCATCTCTTCTATCCATTTACTTTACTTTTTGTGAAGTACACTTGATGATGTACATGATTCTTGTCTATGGCCCTGCATCCACAGGGTTTCTGGGTGGATTGAATGGCGAAATTTTCAATGAAGGAATCAATGGTACAGTTTGCAGTTGATGATTTTGATCACTCTTGTTTTCATTCTCCTTTTTACTCCCTCCGTCCCAATTTGCTGAACCCTTTTGGGCAGTCGTGTCACTCAAACAATTGTCTATATTTCACAATCTATAAAGTTTAATAGAATTTTAAAAAATTTGTATAATAAAACTAATTGAGATCTATCAAACAAGATCCATATTGGATATAAAAAATATTATAAATTAGAAAATATAGATAATTTTTTAAGAGGTCCCAAATAGTGAAAAATGACCAACAAATTGGGACGGAGGGAGTAGTACTTATTTTTTACTCCATCCGTCCGAATTTATTGGTTCGTTTTAGTACTTATTCATTTCCCATTTTTTCATTACTTTTTTGTGCATATTATCCTTTGACTTTTGAAAATGGATAAATATTTGTGGACTTGAAAAAGTATATTTGTAGACCAACAAATTCGGACGGAGGGATGTTCGGATCAGTTTACTCGAACTCTAATTAATTTTTTCACCGGTCTGATCAAAGGCAGACTATCCACGTTTGGACTAGGGAATTCACACTAATTACTTTCTTGCAATCTGACCCTAAGAATTATACCCTAATCAATTTTATGGGGACCAAACTCATTAACTAACTGGACTAACTCTTTCACTTCTGTTTTCAAAGTATATACTGCATATCAAACCCTTGTTTGATTTATTTTTTTGTTTTCCAACCCTCACATGTTAAATTAAGGTAATTTATTTTTACACTCCCCAAGTTGATATTCAAACTCTTTTTTGTTTTTTAGTAAAACTTTTATAAATAAAAAGTTATTAAAAGACAAAAAAGAGATTGTAGAAATCACTCTCCTAAATAAATCTACTATAGCATTTCTCCATTATCTCAACTCAGTAGATAAAAAAGGTTTCAGCCTATGTTGTCTTTGTTTCCATTATCTTTTGGAAAATGATTTAGGCACTCAATGTTCAAAATTATATGACAATATTTGTCTTTCAATGCTTATGTTATGAGTGTTCTAAATACTAAAAGCCAAATATTAGAGCGTGGTTAACAAAAAATTAGAGTGTCAAAATCAATTACCTTATCTTTTTTGCATAGTCCTTTCCAAGTAACAAAAAACAAAATTATAAAATGTCAAAATCATATAGTATAAATTTAGCAAAACTTACAATGATGTTGGGAAATGATTTCAACACTCTTTTTTATTTTTTGCAAAATACGCTTCCTTTTTGTCTTTAGTGGGTGAATTTACTTAACAAAAAGGGGGATTCCAATGGTAAAAAAAGGGGAATGTTGAAATCATTTTCCATGATCTTTTACCCCATGTTACTAGAATCATGTGATTCGTGATACACATCTCTAACTTGATTCGATATACCAAGTTTTTTATTCGTTCCTATAGAGTGAATCATTGAAACTCGAGAACCATATGATTCATGACACGTAGCGTTTAATTCGATGTGATGTATCTAAAATTTGATTTCTCTATATCCACCCGTTTCACTAGCAAGAGAATTAATTTGAACTAATCAAATGTGTATGAGAAAGCGTGACCTTTTAAACTCTATAATTATAATATCTTATATATTATTGCAGGATGATTTTTTGTGAGGAGGGCTCTCATTGCGACAAGTAGCACGAACTCATTGGTTTGTCGTATAGGATTTTAAGTGAAATAGTTTACCTAATCATAACTCTAACTCAAATTTGAAACCCATATTTCTTGATTTTATTTGATCTCTAGCATCTTTATTTCCATAAGAAAACAAAGAATTTTTGCCCCTTGATTTGTGGGGTTCAAAATAGTAAAAGTGTCTATCCTAACAAAGATTTGTTAAAAGAACTCAATCGGAATCTAAATCCTAAATGAAAGCTTTTCAAAACCTAATTACTACCAAAGTTAAGATGAATATAGGTTCTTTCCGTTTTCCAAATAATAATGTCATCAACCTGCTGGCTAATTATCCATGGTTTATGGGATCTTACACATACAGTCTCAAAAATAAATGGTAAACTCTTTTTCTCTCACACTGTTCTCATTTTCAATTTGTAAATCCTAAACATTCAGTACAATCTTTTTACTGTTGCTTTCGCAGAAGGTAGTATCGTTCAATTCTGCCTCATAGTCTTTGCGACCACTTATCAGATTGTCACTTCATGGATTGTGGTAATTAAGTACTCTAGTTGATATTTTCTTCCCTCTTTTTAATTTGAATGTTTTTAAATTTTACTTCTAAGTTGTGCATAATGTTTTGTTTTTTCAGGGATCATGACGAGATTGGGTTTGTATCAAAATTATTTTTTTGTGTTTAGTAATCATTTGCCCTTTTTCTTTTCCTTACAAAGATTAGTTTGAGCATTCTAATTCTACAAGTTTTGCAAATTACGATAAATTAAATGATATTTCACTTGGTTATTTGTATCACAGCTAAAACATTTCTCTCATTTGTGATAAATGTGTTTTTCTTTCTCCACCATAGTTGTTGAATCCATTACAACATTTAGATGACTATTCAATTTGATCGACAGGGAATTTTAGCTTTTCATATTTTATGTTTCCTTACAAACTTTTGCAATGGAAGGAATAGAAAGTATCACAGTTCTACGTTTGAATTTGAATTAGCTCATTCTTACCATGGAAATGAAGAGCTAATTTATGAGAAGGATTCCTAATTAGGAAAAGGGAATGCCATTCAGAATTGAATTTATCCGGTATGAATAACTTATACAATCAATTAGAACACCCTAATGCCTTAATTAATTGAGACAACCAATTAGAATTCCTAAATCTCATCATTCTCCCTATACTTTCTCCAATTACTATATTGCATACCATTTGCGAAAAACCCGTGCTATGCACGGAGTGAAGTTAAACTGAAGCCCAATCCATATTTCTCATATTGGATTATGCTCTCGCCACAATCCACCCACCTCCACGAGCGGAGTATTGGGACTAACATCCTAGCTCAGCTTTTTTTTTTGTAGACCGGTAGTGTCCTATGTATGCTTTATTTTGTAGTAAATGGCATATATTATTCATTTGCTATTAAAAAAAGTGTAACTAACATCTGTCAATCCCAATGTATATGCAATAAATTCATTTAAAAAATAACAATTTAGAGGGTAGGAGTAATTGATATAATTTTCATTTGTGTGCTATTTTCTTTTGTTATTTTTAATAAATTAGTACTCGAAGATGCCTTTTTAACCAAATGAATACATACATAAAAGATTTATTATATTTCTGACAACACATCGGTTAATTATTGATATTTTACTTTATGTAATTCATGACCCCGTGCATAGCACGGGTTTTATGCTAGTATATATGTATAGGAAGAGTTTCCCATCGACACAACTAAAATCGGGACCCTGTTTGGACATCATAATTCCGGACCAAATTTCGATGATTCGAACAGCTCAATGTGTTTAAAACGTGTTTTTAAGGTCTAACGCGAGGATTCGTTAAAAAAAAGACCGGGAAGGGCTTGTTTCAAGCAGTTTTCCATAAAAATACATATATACAGTTTTTATGAAAAACTGCTCGGATCAAACCCTTTCCGATATTGTTTTTTGCTAATTTCTCGTTGGGACCCTTAAAAACATCTTTTGAAACACATTGGACAGTTCGGATCATGAAAATTTGATCGGAAAAGTGGATTGTGAACGTTAGGTCCGCATTTTAGGATGTGGATAGAAAACTCTTCTTATATAGTATATCACTTCGAAAAATACATTAAAAAAAAATTACAAATATATAGTATATATTCACATACTTGAAAACCATGAACGAATATACTGAGTGATTCACAATTTAGACAAAAACCAATTCATTTCTCAACAATTGATTTGCGGTTTCAAAAATCAGGAACGAATATACTGAGCGATTCACAATTTAGACAAAAACCATTTCAATTCTCGATTCGATTCGCATTATCAAAACTATGCTCATCAAGCATAGATATATTTTGCTTGGGAATGAAGGTTTTTTTTTCTTTTTTTAATAGGGTCTTGCTAACATGTGCCCAATGGACACACAATAAGCACACAAACAAAAAATACACACTCCAATAAACATTTTACATTTTTCAATACACTTTCACATATTCCTATATATTTTTCACGTATTTCAATACACTTTTTCAACTTTAACGTGTGCCTATTGGACCGATTTGGGGTTGCTGCTGTGCAGCCCGATGCACAGCAGGTGCTATGCACCATCCGAGCCGTCCGTTGCTCGGATGGACGACCCAAATTTCATCTTGCACACACGACAACCAACGGTTCAGATGCAAACGTGCCGAGGTGAAATCTGGGCCGTCCATTTGAGCAATGGACGACTCGGATGGTGCACAGCAGTAACCCCTTGTCCCTATTGGACACACGTTAGGATTTTCGTTTTTCATAAAGGCAACACCCTATTCTTAGTATGTTACATCATAGCAAGCTCAGTTTGCCTAACCCAAACAAAACATGCCATCTTGATGGCCTAACAAACATTCCACCTTGAATTCTTTCAACATTGGGGCCTACTATGAGCTTGTAGCGGAGCTTAAAACCAGGAAAATTAAAGACCAGAAACAGCTTTTCATAACAATACACCCAAAAAGCCAAAATTGCTTAGGTTGGCTTTCTTTTGTTCTTACCATCAACAGGTACCAAATCTTAAACCCTTATCTTCTTCTTTACATCAAACAAATCAAAAACCCAAAAACCAAACAAGTTTTAAACTGATAAAAATGACCAAATGTTTAATGTTACATCACTTGGAACCCGTTTTGGAGGAATTTGAGTAAAGCAATGAGGACCCTGAGAAGCTTGTGTTATTACTTTTCGGGTACAAGCTCTGCAGTGCCTTTACTGATGAGGATGTCGCCGGGACTCCACCGGACTTCTTATTTTTTTGGCCGGCCACGGTGGCCGAAGAGCCCTTGAGGAGCACATCAACCTTTGCATACTCCTCTCTCTCGTGCTTGATTTCTTGGAGCATTGCCGCAACATCTTTCATGGTAGGCCTGTCTTCGGGCAAGGAAGTAACACATAGCAAGGCAATGCCTAGGGCTTGCATCATTTCCTCGATCTCCGATTCTGGCCTAGACAATAAATTTGGGGCGAGTACTTCAATGGCTCCCTTCTTCTGTCTAACCCAATCCACCACATGGAGGCCCTCCGGAATTGTTGGATCGATCGGTTGCTTGCCCGTCAACACTTCTAATACAACCACACCGTAACTATAAACATCGCTCTTCTCTGTTATTTTCATCGAGTACCCATATTCTGAAAAATGAACAATGCCGAAGATTAGCACAAGATTTCTAAATCACTTTTAGCAAAACTACATAGGCGGATGAATTCACATAAAAAGCAATGTGCAGTTCAGAATTCAGAAACGCCGTGTGAAATTATACTGCATAACTTTTCAGTGCATTTTTTTGTGTCCTGTAACAAATTTAAAGTAATCCAAGACACTTCATGTTGTATTTCACATTTCAGTACGCTAACTGTGTTCCCATCAAACAAAACTCAATACAAAATGAACAAAAAGTACGTACCGGGAGCAATATATCCATAGGAACCGGCGACTGTATTAGATGACCGGGCAAAATCACCATCATCAACGAGCTTTGCTAGTCCGAAATCTGCAATGTAAGGCTCGAACTCAAGACCAATGAGGATATTATTGGCCTTAATGTCCCTATGAACAATTGGAGGCACACAATCATGGTGTAAATAAGCAAGCCCTTGTGCTGCTCCCAACAGAATCTGATACCTCAATTCCCACTCCAAAGGGTTCCCATTTCTCTCATGTAGGAGACTCCCTAAGCTCCCGTTCGGCATGTAATCATACATGAGTAACCTCGTGTTCCGATTCCAACAACAGCCCAAGAACCTAACGATGTTCTTATGGCGGATGGAGCCTAGGGTTTTCACCTCCGCTGAGAACGAGTCCCGGACCCCACACTTATCATCGGTAAAACCGTCTGGTGACGGCATTGTTGTCAAAGGCCAAAGCTTCTTCACGGCGATCACATCGCCATTTTCCATGTCGGCGCGATAGACCACACCGGAACAACCTTTTCCGATGACATTGGAATCGACTAAGCATCTCAAAACTTGATCAACAGAGAAATTTAGTTTCTGAAACGGAGTGAATTTCCATGGCCACGAATCTCCCATCTCTGAATCATCATCACTTCCGATAGTCCTTCTCGCCCGAATCACTGCGATCGTTCCCATCACCACCATTGCAATTGTCATGGTGATGAGCAATGCAAGTGCTAGCTTGATCCTCCTTGACCTCTTTTCTCCATTTACATTTCTCGCCATTCCGTTCCCACCGATGAAGCACGAATCAAGCCCAAATGAGCATAAACCTTTGTTTCCAGCCAAATCGGAAGCGGGTAACTGTCGAAACAGCTTGTTGTCCGGTAAATAACCGGTGAAATTATTGTAAGAAACGTTGAGAGAGACGAGAAATTCAAGACCGGAAAGGGGACTCAAATCCCCCTCAAGTTGGTTGTGGGAAACGTCAAGTATGGAAAGCTTGTTGAGTGCTGATATTTGGGTTGGTATTTTCCCAGTCAATCCATTGCAACTGAGGTTTAGAGCAATTTCAAGTGCCTCAATTTGACAAATCTCAACTGGGATACTTCCAGTGATTTCATTGCTGCTTAAATCAAGCAACTGGAGGCTAGAACAAAGCCCAAGCGACGGAGGAATTGTCCCGGTGAACGAATTCCCGCTCAAAACGAGCTTATTCAACGAAACAAGACGCCCAAAACTCGCCGGAATCTGACCCACAAACTGATTACTCGAAAAATCCAAGACTTGTATACCAGAAAGAGATGAAAGTGAATTAGGCAGGGGACCTTCCAATGTGTTATTACTCAAGTCCACCATTTGCAACTCTGAGCAACTCCCAATCTCATCCGGAACCGGCCCAGAAAGCCGGTTCCCGGACAAATCAAGGAAGTTCAATCCCTTCAAACCCCCGATTCCGATCGGGATTTGACCCGTGATCCGATTGCTACCCAATCGGAGCCTCACCAGAGAGGTACAATTCCCGATCTCTTCGGGGATAGTGCCCGAAATGTCATTGGAAATTAACAAAAGCTTTGTCAAATTCCTCAGCATAAACAAACCAGGAGGAATAATTCCGGTAAGAGAATTGTGTGAGAAATCAAGTAACTGGAGGTTACCACAGTTTGCTAAGCTAGAAGGTATGCTTCCTTCCAGTTGATTTTCCCAAGCAAAAAACACAGCTAGATTTTTCAAAAAACCCAATTCAGATGGAATCAACCCAGAAAACTGATTCGTATCGAGTTGCAACTGGACTAAACTCGAAGCGTTCGAAAGGACCGAAGGGATCGAACCGGAGACATTATTGTTACTAAGCATTAGTTCTTGGAGGTTAAATAAACCACCAAAAGACACAGGAATAGACCCAGATAAGGAATTCAAAGAAAGATCAATGAGTTTCAAGTTAGTACAGTTCCCAATCTCTACAGGAATTTCTCCCACTAAGTCATTCTGCCACAAAAACAACTGTTCTAGCTTACTGAGTCGACCCAGTGAGTCCGGAATCGAACCCGACAGACCGTTTTCGTATAAATACAAGTTGACAAGCTCAGAACAGTTACCGATCTCAGCTGGGATTTCGCCAGACAGCATTGTTGTGTAAACGGATAGAGTTTGAAGCTTACTGAGTCGACCCAGTGAGTTCGGAATCAACCCGGAAACCCTGGTATCAGCCAAACCCAGAACCGTCAAGTTACCGCAGTTTCCAATCTTGGCTGGGATTTCTCCGCTGATGTCCTTGTTACCACCCGCGCGGAGAACTTCAAGACTCGTTAACCGACCGAGTTCACCTGGGATCGACCCGGCGAGTTGGTTATCATACAGGAGGAGGTTTTTCAGGCTCAGGCATTGGGCTAACTCAACTGGAATTTTTCCAGTGAGTTGGTTGGAATTCAAAATCAAGTCCTGGAGCAGTTTAAGGTTCCCAATGGATTGAGGAATGGGTCCCACAAGGCTGTTTGAGCTGAGGTCGATTGCCGTGAGCGAGTTACAGCTACCCAAATCGTTGGAGATTGTTCCGGTGAGATTTGCGCCGGAAATGGTGAGTTTGGTGAGGAAAGGAAGCGTAGAGAGGTTCGACGGAAAAGGAATTTGGAGTGGGATGGACTGAATGATAATTTCGGTTATGTAGCTTTGTGGGTTGCATTTGATGAAGGTCCAGTTGCATGGGTTGGGGTTTTGAGTGTTCAAAGTGGAGGGTGAGGTGTTTAGCCATGAGAGCAGTGTTGAAGCTTCTTGGTTTGCTGTGGAGAAGGTGAAAAGGGTGGGAAGGTAAAAAAACAGAGTGAAGCAGAGGAATGAAGAAGAAGAAGAAGAGGAGAGACAAGGATTTGGTTTGAGTTTGTTATTAGATTTGGGTTTTGGGAAGGGGGAGAAGAAGATGGAGAGGGAATGCCTTGGGAAGGGGATAGACATTTGCCTCAATTTCCAAAAATTTCTTCTTGGGTTTGTGGCATTTGGTTGGTTTTTTGGGGTTTTGGGTTTTTGGTGGGTTTTTCTCTTTCTATCTCTATATGGTATTGTGTCTTTGTATATATGTAAGTTGGGTTTATGATGGTTTTAACTTTTAAGGCTTTGTTTGGTTTGTAAAACTCAAGATTTGAGAAAGAGAGCAATCTATGTAGTAAAAAAATGAAAGGAAACAAGGGAGAAACGGACACTTGAGGAAGGGAAAAGATAAAGAAATGGGAGGGAAAGGGGAAGGGAATACCTAGAGATGAGTGAGGGGGCAGAGAGCTGCTGCTGCACCACCACCCCCACCACCTCCCACCATCCCCACCTAGGATGCCCGACTTCTCTCTCTCTCTCTCTGTAAAATGATAAATTGTAGAGTATAATATAAATATGGAGTTGGATTCTATGCATATTGAAATCGGAGAGTGCGGTGCACTCGGCGTAATGTGCACACATCATTGGTAGATTGAGATAATTGATCTGAACTGTTCATTTTATAGTACTGGCAAATCAGAAAACTTATGAAAATTGTAGTTGAAGTACTGATTAGGCGTGCTTCTTAGTTATGCAATTGAAACACATTTATCTTGCGAAGTTTGAAATATTTATACGTTGAGCTCTTAGTTATTTGTAACCAAAGATGGAACTAGCTAATATCTGATCTAACTTGTTTTTTTTTTCGTTGTCATGCTTGACAAGTTAAGTGACTCGGATCACTGAAATAGCACGGAGTAGGCTTACATCAAGATTGCACCATACAATTCCAATAATGTTCATGTTTGAATCAAGATACTTTCACGGTTTAATTTCATGTGAATTCTCTCATATACGTATGTGACAAAAAAAATTCAACGCAACCTTATTGGATTTTTCAGAGTCGTTCATTTTGTAATTCTCAATATGTTTTTCTTACAAAAAATAATGAGTTACTTGGATGTCCTTAAAGATTTCGTCAACTCATTTTTTTATAAAAAAGTAACATAATGTCCATTTCTCTTATCATCGATCAAACAAATTGTCACGTCTGATAAACTTGATATTAACGACTCTTGATTTACAAAATAAAAACCTTGAAGTTGAATATAATCAAATAGAACCGTGGTGAGTTCCGTTTTTTTTTCTCGAGAAATAGAAAGAAATTTTATTAATTACTGAGCAATGTCGATACAGTAAGCATTAAATGATGCAACCGGTGAGTTTCGTTTTGCACATGAGAAACCACATTAGAATTGCACATGAGAGTATCATCCAGAGGCGGCTCCACATTGATATTTGGGTGGTCACTTGAACACCCACAAAAAAAAATTTAGTTTAGAATTCATGTAATATTTTGTATTTATATTTATGTTTTGTCCTTTTTGAACACCCAAGCTAAAAATATTTGAACACCCTAAACGTAAATATCTGAATAGCTGACCCAAAAAAAATTGAACTAACCCCAAAAACATCAACCCACATACCAATCGAATGTAGATAACCCAAATTAAAGCAATAAGAGACTCCATAATTTTCTATAGATGGTCATTTGAACTATCTAAACTCTTTTGCAATTATATTATATGCAATAATTTTGTATCAGGTTTGTTTGAACACATACCTAATATATTAGCTCAAAACAAACAATATACTCTTGATTTTAATGATAAAAAATTTAAAAATTTGAGCAAAAAGTACTCCTATCTATTGTTACGATATCGTGCTCTGCTCTAAACAAATAATTAGCTCTATATCTCTAAAAAAATAAAAGTATAGATACAAAAATCGTGTGAACCTATTCGCCAGACAATTTCCTACAATAATGGGGTTACATGAAGGTTTAATTTTGCTTAGCCTAAAATAGAGAATTCGCCGAGAACATATAGTTGTGACATATATCTTACGTATTTTTCGTAGTATTTGGTCTCATTATTCAAACTAATATGTAAAAATTTGTGTATATATGATTAGTTAATAGAGCTAGTGGAGTTAAGGTAATTTTTGAACAACCTGTTCAAAATTTCTAGAGCCGCCACTGGTATCATCCATCTGCATATATGAATACATAAAGATTAGTCGGGTCTCGGGTGGGTAGATTGGGTATTGGGTCTCGCGCACATAAAGATTAAACATTTAACAGCTGTACATTATTGCTCAGTTGAGGTTTGAATTTTTTAAACACAAGAGAGTGAGAGCTGTTAGCTCCAAGCCACAAGTCAGTGTTTTAATTTGTTCTCTTTCCACCAATTTTAAACACAAAATACACGGACGGTGCATCTTGACCGTCCGTGCAAGTTTTTGACGGTCCAGATTTTAAAAAGTCTCTATTCATGTGACCGTCGAATCCTGAAATTGACGGTCCAAATGTGTTCGTACACATATATATATACCTACGCGTAGCAGAGTTGTTTAGTCATTAGGAGTACTATTTTTAGGCTCCTCTCTAACATTGTGTTGTGTAATCCTGCTAAGTATAACTGGATCAGTACTCTATATATATACTTTGATGATTGGATCTATTCACTTTTTATAGCATGTCAAGAATTCTAACCAAATCAAAGATCACGTTAATCAGATATCGATAAATATGATTTTAAAATACATTTAACTTAATAAGAAAAAAACATCGATAGCTGGCCTGTTTTAGATTAATACATTCTGATTGATCATTGAGTTATATCTGATAAAGGTAAACTTCGATAAACTCTACAAAATGAATGATTCAAATCATCAATGTAACCGTTCAAAAAAAAAATCATCAATGTAAAGTCTTGGATGGCCTGAAATTTGCTAAACTAGACTTGTCTAGGAGATGAGGGTTCTCCTATTGTTTTCCATTTTTTGGTTTTAGACAAATACAAAGTTCTTGACAAATTTATTTTAAAGTACACTTATTGTTGTAAAACGCACGCTATGAACGCGATAAAGTAATGAGAAAACAAACCAAATCAACAAGCAATCACACGACACAGAGATTTACGTAGTTCCCCCAAGATTGAGGTACGTCCACGGGCGAGGAGAGAGAGAGTTCACTAACAAAGGTGAAGAAGAGATACAAAGAGTCGGCTATGTTCCGTAACTCTAGAGAGGCCAAGAAAATCAGAAGTTGC
>JAXBDA010009112.1:0-13270 GCA_036023075.1 Gaultheria prostrata
ATCCTCAACTAACTTAAGCATCGGAGGGCCTTTGCCACGAAGGGCAAAGGTGCTCTAACAGCTCTCTGTCTTGCAGGTTTAGAGGTTTAGAGGTATCATACGGATTCCAGAATTCTACCCTCTACAGCTCCAATGGTTTTGGCTGAAACTTTGATGGGTCTGGATGGAGTCCATGCTGGGCGGACCAATGTCTTTGAAGGCAGTGCTTTGCTCCTACATGTAGGTTTCTCACTCAGCTTTCCTTTTTCTGGTTTAGCACTCGTTCTCTTTTTACCTCAACACTCAGGTTTAGGCTTCCTATGGTTCCTTACTTGTCTTTTCTCTCATGTAGATTTGGTTGTGCGACAAGGCTGGTCTTCTCGAGGCAGTGCCGCGAAACAGGATTCATGAGACACAAGGCTTTGTTCAGAGGGATTACCAGGAGTTTCACAGGAGTGTTCCTAGTTGGGTTCAGGTGCTTTCCCAGCTGAAAGAGGACACAATTTCTCGGCGCTTGAACTAGCTAGATCGTCCAACCATGACGGTGAGCAACATGGGACGTCATCGAGTAGTGTTGGCAGGTCTGACCTATTGGACCTTGTACATCCCTTACCGCATTCTTCGACAGCTCGGTATTAGTCAACCAGTACCATCTGTATACCCTGAAGACTTTATCGTGCCCAACTTCAACCATGCAACAATCCAGGCCTACCAGCGTACTTGGAGAGATCGCACTACTGTTCCCAGAGATCAGTATCCCAGCATTGTGCTTACGGGGCGTTATAAAAGATGGTTGACACAAGAGATTGCAGCAAGAGAGAATGGAAATCAAATTTGACTTTTGCTTTAGTCTTAATGTACCTGAAATAAATTCCTGACCCATGACATGTTTCATGTGGGCCGAAGTTTTACTTTGTGTTGTTCTGTTGTGTGAAAGATTCATGCTCAGCCATGTAATCGAAGAAATTAGTTTGAAAAAAAGTGATTTATGAAAAAATTTCGTTTTGATTCTCGTTGATTGTGATTGTAAGCGCGAATGACGGCTATGAATCAACTTAAGAGATGTTTCAAAAGATTGTGACCGATCCTCGATGTGAAGATGCCTACGTATCCTAAAAAAAGGAATCAGGTCATGACGTAGTTCACGCCTAAATTGTTGGCTAGCGATCGCTCGAGTATTTTCACTCTCCTTTTGTGCTTTAATTTTTGCCTAGTACCGCCCTTTCAGGTTTTTGTGAGGGGTATTTCTCCGAGCAGGATCATGTAACCCCAGGCACGTGCGATCATACGTGCCGCACTAGCAGGCACTACGTAAAGGTGCATGAACAGGCTACCAACCGCGTAGTAGGTCGGATGGCCCGTGAGGGGGTCCACTGAGATAAGCGCAACCTCGGGATAAGGTACACCCACGAAGGTACCCTAGCTCGGCACAGACCCGTAGGGGTGCCCTAAAGAGGGGCTGAGCTAGGAAGGCCACGAGCAAGGCCAGACACACAACGCATAATTGACTATAGCACCACGATAGGGTGCAGGGACAGGACCGAGCTATTCGTAGCTCAGCCCCAGGGTCTACAGATCAATAGCAGTACTACCGTCCTACATGGCAGCACGGTCACACCGCCATTACACCGGTAAGGCAGCAAGATGTTCTAGAATGGTCTTGAATGTTCTCTTACGTGATAAGAGGCAGGTCAAGCCGAGCTAGATACGCCTGAGTAGGGCCAGATGCGCAATATATGGTCCACCATGGCACCACGATAAGGTGCAGGGTTACGCCGAGCTACGAATAGCTCGGTCCTAGGATCTACAGGCCAGCAACGGTATAGCCGAGCTACGTGGCAGCACGGTTACACCGCTATTGGGCTAACAGAACGGCAGGGCCTTCTGGAATGGTCTAGAATACTCTCTTATGTGATAAGAGGTGTATCCCGTGATTCAAAGGAATGGCGTGAACATTCCATATCAGGATAAGGAAAGAAGAATCCTATTAAGAGTCAGATTGTGTGTACATATGGAGACAAGCCCTGTATGGGAAGAAGTTCTATGCTTTATGGGGACTAGTGCAATGGCACGATGATACCTAATAGGACTGATCCTATTAGGAAAGGTTTCCTAACGTGATAAGGAAACTAGGGCAACGAGGACCCTTGGTTGACAAGCTAACATATACCTATAACTACGTGCATTAAGCCTACGGTGAAAGGTACGCTGTAATTCGTGTTTACATGCTTGTGTGATTTCCGGTTTCCTCCTAGTACGTGATACTGACTTAAGCATCGGAGGGCCTTTGCCGACGAGAGGCAAATGTGCTCTAACCTTATATCTGTCTTGCAGTGCTAGGGTTCCGGCGAAGAGTGCATACTGTTGATCTCATGGAGGCGTGGAAATAGCATACCCGGATTTTTCCCCTCTACAATTGGCGCCGTTTGTGGGAAACGATACAAAAAAGCTTTTTCCATACTAGAAGAAGAATCAACAATGGTTGCATCAGAGCCAGTGTTGCCAACTCCTCGGCGTGGGACGTCACGAGATGACGGGTTAGTTACTCCGCAGGCTAATAGAAGCAAATGTTGGTGGTCCCCACCGTGCCACGAATGGGCCATGCATTAAGGCGTTATGACAATATCCAGGACATACCAAGATATAAGGGTCGATGTCAGAGATCTTTAACCCCTGTAAGGTATGAAGGGGAGCGATCTACCTCTAGAGAAAGGAGAGGCATGAGTACCCCACGCGAATGGGAGAACTCTGGGAGAAAATCACGCGACTACGAGAAAAGTCGCGATAGATGAGAACAAGAGGCTGAGGAGTTGGCACGACAGCTTGCCCGACGAGAACGGGAGGTCAAGGACTTAAAGCTACGGCTCCAGGAGGCCGAAAAAGACCTGCGCTCATGATCTCGTACCGTACACAGGAGGATGAGCCGAGGAAAAAGGACCGTCGTCCAAGAGAGGACAAGTCCACTAGAAGGAAGAACTCTCCATGAAAAATGAGGGAAAGAAACCATTCCCAGGAAAAAGTAGGAGGAAAAGAGCATGCAAGGGACAGATATGAGAGATCTGGATCCAATGAGCGACGAGCAAGAGATTGTTATGGGGATGCTCGCCCAAAGGGTGGTCCAAAAACTGCACGAGAGGCAGCAAAAGGAGCCCAGGGGCAAACAACAGCTTCTCCCCTGGCACATTGGATAAGGACGGAGAATACGTCGAGCAGGGTCAAACATTCCACGTTTGTGCTTTATGAAATGAACACCGTCCCTGTCATGCATATCCAACACTATCAACAGGCCATGTTCATGCAAGAGAACGATGATGCCCTATTGTCCAAGATGTTTCCCTCTAGCCTAGGGAAAGTAGCGCTCAGTTGGTATCACAAGTTACCAACCGGGTCAATACTGTGTTGGGCACAGCTTGCCGAGGAGTTTTGTGCACGATTCCTCACAAGCCGAGCAGCTCCAAAGAATTTTGATGTCTTGACAGCCATGAAACAAAAGGACGAAGCGACCTTGAGGGACTATGCCAAAAGGTACTGGGAGACTTTCAACCAGATTGAAAATTGTAGTGAGGAGTACGCCCTTGCCACATTCAAGACCAGCCTGCCCATGCATAGTAAGTTACGAGAATCACTCACTATGCACTCGGTCAAGACTGTTGCCAAGGTTATGGAGCGAATCCAGGAGCCAAGCACATAAACCGAACACATGATAAGGTTTATTCCAGACACATAGAACTAGACCACCCGTGAAAAAGGGATGACCCTCTATGAACAAGGAGGAAAAAGTGTTTCTTTTCAAGGGAAGGGAGACTCCAAAAAATATTATAAGGACAGATATACACGAAATCCGATCGAAGTACTGCACGAGATGCGGTTAGATAGGCCCTAGTGGCTATGAAGAGTGAGACGAAGGCAGCAAACCGCAGGAGGCATAGCTTGGAAAATCCCTAAATTGAGAAGAATAAAGCGTAGCCCATTGGTCTTTTATGCTAGATGTTTCCCCTGAAAATCATAGATTGCCTCCATACTCGATTAAGGTTTGGAAGCAGCTCCTCGAGGAGCGGCACCAAAAGCTTTCAACATGGTTAACCTCCATGAAGCAAGGGGATGATGAAAATCATGAAACGATAGGAAAGTACGTGAAGAGGTACTTGCAGACCTTCAGCGAGATTGAAGATTGTAATGAAGAGTGTGCATTGGCAACCTTCAAGATAGGGCTACCAGCACTTTCAGCGGGTGTACAACACCATGCCATAGAGGAGGCCGAGATCCTCAAAGACGAACAATTTGCGTGTTGATCGGCCAATGGACCCCACGAACAAGGTTGTTCAAGCCGAGCACAAACTCTATAAAAAAATAGAATATGTGCCAAACGGAAGGGAATTTCAGGATGAGTTTTTCTTGATGAACGACAAGGATATCATCGGACAGCCACAAGAGGGCAGCATATTTGGATCATGAGTAAGATCCAAAGAAGTTAGGAAGCCCAAAAATGGCAAGGTCGTGACCGACTTGCTTCATGTGCACCACGTGATGGAGCAGAAGTTTCTATATGAGATCCATGAAAAGACATGTGGAAACAACATTGGTGAACGATCCATAGCTCACCTTAAGAATAGCGATGGGCCTGGACGGATGCACCACGTGTAGGTGCAATTAGGAAAGACGATCGCTCTTTTTTGCACAACTCACTAGTCAGTTAAGTCCGGCAAGCTCAGCCCGAATCGAAAGGACCGAACAAATTTATGGAGTTAACTAGGATTGGAGTTCATCCCCTAATAGACTTGGATGTGAACCAAGTGCCATCGCCACGGAATACACAGATAAGTAGTCGAATTACTTATTGCAAGCTATTCAGTGCTTATTTAGCTATGAATTGTTGTAATGGAATTACGAACAAAGTTCTATAGAAATATTGCTTATTAGTTTGTTCAGCCACAAGTTGGCTCTATGATGGAATTATGAATTAAATTCCATCTAGTTCGGAAAAGGTGTTTCCATTAAATTGTTGTTTATGTCTGGTCTAAGCATGTATTTGCTAAGTATGGACCCAAAGATACTTTGCCTCCATACTGGGGAGCAGAGGAGAGAGCCAAGTATAAAAAAAAACTTCGGCTTGAGCAACGAATATTGCTTAGAGGGAGCAAAGTACAAAGAAACTTTTGCTTAAGCAACGAGTATTGCTTGGAAGTGGCCAAGTACGAATTACTTGGGCCCAAGCAACGAATGGCTCAAAGTGGCTAAGTACGAATACTTGGTCTAGGGCAATGAATAGTGCCCAGGTTCAAGGCCGTGTTCTAAGTATGAATAAACTTAGATTAGGACAAGTACGAATACTTGGGCATGAGCAACGAATTGCTCAACTTAGCAACTTAAGTACGAAAAAAACTTAAGTTTAAGCAATGAATATTGCTTGAAAATTTGCCAAGTACGAAAATACTTGATCCTAAGCAACGAATACTGCCAAGTACAAAAATACTTGATCCCAAGCAACGAGTACCACTTGGAGGTTTATGAATAAACTAAAGCTATAAGCAACGAGTATTGCTCGGAAGTGGCTAAGTACGAGTAAACTTAGGCCGTAAACAATGAACATTGCTCAAATTTATCAAGTATGGAGAAACTTGGGAAGCAAGCAACGAATATAGCTTGAACATCATTAAGCAGCAGATATTGCTTGAACATTTCCAGGTACGAAGAAACTTGGTCGGTAAGAAACAAGTA
Organism: Gaultheria prostrata; assembly: GCA_036023075.1. NCBI lineage: Eukaryota > Viridiplantae > Streptophyta > Magnoliopsida > Ericales > Ericaceae > Gaultheria > Gaultheria prostrata. The sequence continues at coordinate 5,698 of JAXBDA010009112.1, forward strand.
TGGCAAAGTCTTCCAACAAGTCAATTTTGAAGAGCCTCAAGAAGAGGCTGGAGGGAAAGAAGGGCAAGTGGCCCGACAAGCTGCCCATCGGGCTCTGGGCCTAGAGGATTACACCAAGGAGATCCACAGGGGGCAACGATCAAGCCCTAACCGAGCAACTTGACATAGCAGAGGAGAAAAGGGAACGGGCACTGGTAAAGACATGGTGCACCTATGCATTATCCTAACCCTATGACTGTCTGAGTATGTGCATACTTAGGATTTGCGAAAAGGGCAAACGAAAAGTTTCTTGGTCTTTTTTAAGTATTCGTTTTACCCTCTCCCACAAAAGAGGGAGGAGCCAGGTATGAAAAAACTTTGGCTTAAGCAACGAATATTTCTTGAAGGGAGCCAAGTACGAAGAAACTTTGGCTTAAGCAACGAATATTGCTTGAAGGAAGCCAAGTACGAAGAAACTTTGTCTTAAGCAGTGAATATTGCTTGGAAATGGCCAAGTACGAATTACTTGGGCCCGAGCTATGAATGGCTCAAATTAGGCCAAGTACGAATACTTGGGCCGGGCAACGAATCGCTCAAATTGAAAAAAAAATATAAAAGTCTAAGTACGAATAAACTTAGATTAGGACAAGTACGAAAAAACTTGTGCAACAAGCAACGAATATTGCTTACGCGTTGCTAAGTACGAAAAAACTTATGCAACAAGCAACGAATATTGCTTGAGATTTGCTAAGTACGAAAAATACTTAGCCAGTTTGCAAAGTGCGAAGAAACTTAGGCAAAAAGAAACTCATGCATAAGCAATGAATAATGCTTGATATTTGCTGAGTATGAAAAGACTCATGCTCAATTAGCAAGCAATGCTTCAAAATTTGCTAAGTACGAACAAATATGGGTTGCCACGAGAAGCCCCAATAAATACCATATCAACGCCACGAAGGGCGTGCAAAATAAAGATAGGTGCCACGAGGGGTTGAACACCTAGTAAAGTCAAACGTGTTAAATTTCCACGGAGGGAAGAAAATCATGGGATTCCTCAATCATGGGATAGCTTGGTACAACTCCTTAAACGCATACAGGGTAGCAGCACTCTAGTGGCAATGTGAATTTTGCCATCACGACCAGTAATCGTACCCTCTCCAGAAATATGTACATTGCGTCGGCATCGGCTTTGCCCAATTGTGTTGAGCTCATGCATGAAGCCGAGCAGAATGTCACGAGTCCAGCTATGCGGAAGAGCTATCTTGGTTAGCATTTTTGTCTATGAACAAAGACAAAAGAAGGTCTTGAAATTCTTCCTAGGAGCGCCACAAATAAGGAGCGGACACATGAGGGCAGTCAAGACTGCTCTGCCGATTAGTTTCACTTCGGTACTGAAGTTCCTCATGATTACGAGGAGGTCACCATTGATCCACCAAGCAATGCAAGGCCTATCGTCATGCTGAACGCTTGGTTCAATCCAACTCGAGACAAGTTGGCAGAAACTTGCATTGTGGAAAAGTACGTTGAGACGAAAAATCTCAAAGGAAGAAAAAACTAACGAATGAGTACTAGCAATAGCAGAAGAAACTCTGAGGTCTTTTTCCCGATCGAACAAACCGCAAAGCTATGAACCGGGGAGCCCAAAATGGCTGGGCATTGTGACGAATATCACAGACATCGAGTAGACTTGGATTGGCCCGAGGATGTACGAGACATTCGCCTGATTGATTGTACCACGTGATGGTGCACAAATATGTTGCCAAGCACTAGTACAAAGTGTACACCGAATATTGTGTACCCTAATGCATAGAGAGAAGAACAGAAAGATCTACAATTGGAGTGACAAACGTGAAACGTCCCCATGCCGATTCAGCCTTGTCAAGAAAAGCAAACGTCCTTTGCAAGTTGAAATCATGCCTCCCATGAAGCTGGGCAAATCGTCAAGTAATCATTTAAAGTGTATGACTAAATGATCAAACAGTGGTTAGGCACCGAGCAAATGAGTAATTGCATTGTCCCCCACGTGAGGAGTGGCCATCGACCAATACATTGCACCAGAGGTATTAAACGTGGAAATACACCTGGTGAGGAAAAAGCTTAAGTCGATCCCCCGAGTAAATAAGGAACGACCAAAGCTGGGGAGCAATTGTGAGGGGTATTTCTCCGAGCAGGAATATGTAACCCCAGGCACGTGCGATCATACGTGCCTCACTAGTAGGCACTACGTAAAGGTGCATGAATAGGCTATTGACCGCGTAGTAGGTCGGATGGCCCGTGAGGGGCTCCACTGAGATAAGGGCAACCTCGGGATAAGGTACACCCACGAAGGTACCCTAGCTCGGCACAGACCCGTAGGGGTGCCCTAAAGAGGGGCCGAGCTAGGAAGGCCACGAGCAAGCCCAGACACACAACGCATAATTGACTATAGCACCACGATAGGGTGCAGGGACAAGACCGAGCTATTCGTAGCTCGGCCCCAGAGTCTACAGATCAATAGCAGTACTACCGTCCTACGTGGCAGCACGGCCACACCGCCATTACACCGGTAAGGCAGCAAGATGTTCTAGAATGGTCTTGAATGTTCTCTTACGTGATAAGAGGCAGGGTCAAGCCGAGCTAGATACGCCTGAGTAGGGCCAGATGCGCAATATATGGTCCCCCATGGCACCACGATAAGGTGCAGGGTTAGGCCGAGCTACGAATAGCTCGGTCCTAGGATCTACAGGCCAGCAACGGTATAGCCAAGCTACGTGGTAGCACGGTTACACCGCTATTGGGCTAACAGAACGGCAGGGCCTTCTGGAATGGTCTAGAATACTCTCTTACGTGATAAGAGGTGTATCCCGTGATTCAAGGGAATGGCGTGAACATTCCATATCAGGATAAGGAAAGAAGAATCCTAATAAGAGTCAGATTGTGTGTACATATGGAGACAAGCCCTGCATGGGAAGAAGTCCTATGCTTTATGGGGACTAGTGCAATGGCACGATGATACCTAATAGGACTGATCCTATTAGGAAAGGTTTCCTAACGTGATAAGGAAACTAGGGCAACGAGGACCCTTGGTTGACAAGCTAACATATACCTATAAATACGTGCATTAAGCCTACGGTGAAAGGTACGCTATAATTCGTGTTTACATGCTTGTGTGATTTCCGATTTCCTCCTAGTACGTGATACTGACTTAATCACTGGAGGGCCTTTGCCGACGAAAGGGAAAGGTGCTCTAACCTTCTATCTGTCTTGCAGTGCTAGGGTTCCGGCGAAGAGTGCATACTGTTGATCTCATGGAGGCGTGGAAATAGCATACCCGGATTTTTCCCCTCTACAGTGTTCGGTCTAGCGAGCTTTCAATTGATCTTGTCTTGAATTTTTCCTAAGCCGCCCGATGTGGGTTTTCGACCTAGCAAACTTGCTCTAATTTTTGCCTGGCACTGCCCGCCCTTGCGATTTTGAGTCCAGCGAGCTTCTCTCAGGGGTAATATCTCTTGAGTTGATCCATGTTGACCAATGTAGAGAATTTGTTGCCGTCGAGATTGATGAGTTGAGTTGCGCTTCCAGAGAGAATTTTCTTGATGATGTATGGCCCTGCCCACTTTGGCCGAAATTTCCCGCGAGGATCAAAAATTGGAGCCCGGATTTCCTTTAGAACCATGTCTCCTTCTTGCAGATTCCTGGATTTGACTTTCATGTTAAAAGCGCGTGCGATTCGACGTTGATACCCTTGAACATGGTACAAGGCTTTGAGCCTCCTCTCGTCGAACAACATGAGTTCTTCGAACCTTGCACTTTGCCATTCAGCTTCTTCGATGTCTAATTCTATCAAGACCCGTAGAGATGGTACTTCAAGTTCGATGGGGAGAACGGCTTCCATACCGTAAACCAAAGAGTAGGGTGTTGCCCCTGTCGGAGTACAGATAGATGTCCGGTATCCCCAAAGTGCTAATGGCAGCTGCTCATGCCAATTCTTCGCAGACTGAATTGTTCTATCCAGTATTGACTTGATAGTTTTGTTGGCGGCTTCCACAGCTCCATTGGTTTGCGGCCGGTAGACGGTCGACTTGTGGACCTGAATCCCAAAATCTTCGAGAACTTCCAAGCTCTACCCTTGAAGTGAACACCGTTGTCAGACACGAATGCATGAGGCACGCCATAACGGTAGATGATGTTCTGCTTGAAGAAATGAGCGACTTGAACCGCTGTAAGAGTTGTGTATGAGGCAGCCTCAACCCACTTGGTGAAATAGTCGATGGCGACCAGAATGAACTTGTTCCCGTTTGAAGCAGCCGGGGTGATCTTGCCGATGACGTCGATGCCCCAGGTTGAGAAAGGCCAGGGTGAAGTCATGGGATGCAGCTCTGATGCTGGTATGTGCATCAGATTGGCATGAATCTGACATTTGTGACATCTTCGCACGTATTCGATGCACTCGGTTTCCCCATAGTAGATCAGTAGTATCCTTGTCGCAAAACCTTCTTGGCGAGCATTACCCCGTTCATGTGAGGGCCACAGACTCCATTGTGGATTTCTTCCATGATTCTGGTTGCTTCTTCGCCGTTTACACAGAGTTTATGTATTCCGCAGTGGGATCTTTGGTATAGCCTGCCCCCGCAGATAATGTAGTGAGACGTTAGCTTTCGGAGAGCTATCTGGTTTTTTCTGTCGGTCCCAGTCGGGTATTCGCCCTTTTCAATGAAGTTCCAGATGTCATGGTACCAAGGAAGGCCATCATCAGGCTCATCAATAGCCATGACGTATTCATAAACGGGCTTGTCCCTTTGTTCAATCATGATTGGTCGGAGTATGACTCCATTGGTTATCTCCACCATGGAGGCTAGTGTTGCCAAAGCATCAGCAAATCGGTTGTTTAATCAAGGCACATGCGTGAAAGTGACTACCTGGAATCGTGGAATCAGATCATCAAGGTCCTTATGGTAAGGCTTTAACTTGTCTTCCTTGACCTTCCAGTTGTCGTTTGCTTATGAAACTACAAGGTTAGAATCTCCGATCACTTCCAACCTTTTGACACCAATTTCAAGGGCAGCTTCCATCCCTACAATGCTGGCTTCATATTCTGACTGATTGTTGGTGACTTCGAAGTTTAGCTTGAATGCAAGTGGAATGTGTGATCCTTCTGGAGAGATAAGCAGAACTCCGATCCCGAATCCTTTCTGGTTAGCAACTCCGTCGAAATATAACAACCATACATTGTTGGTGTTGTCATGACATTTTCATCAGGGAATTCAAATTCCACATCTTCTGGACCTTCTACTGGATGATCGGCCAGAAATTCAGCGACAGCCCTTCCTTTCACAGACTTTCGAGTCACGTACTTGATGTTGAATTCAGCTAGTAGAAGCAACCAGCGTGCCAGCTTACCAGTGAGAGCCGATTTCTCAAACAGGTATTTGAGCGGGTCCATTCGAGAAATCAGCCTCACTGAGTAGGCTAACATGTAGTGTCTTAGCTTCTTGGAAGCCCAAATTAAAGCCCAACAAACCTTCTCCAGGGAAGTGTACCGTTCTTCGCACCCTACCATCTTCTTGCTAATGTAGTAGACTGCTTTCTCGCTTCCGCCTTCTTGTGCGAGCATGCATCCCATGGCTGATGGGGTAACTGATAAGTACATGATGAGAGGTTGCCCTGGCATTGGTGGCATTAGTACCGGAGGATTCTGAAGATAACTTTTGATGGCTTCAAAAGCTTTCTGGCATTTGTCGTCCCATTTGAATGGCATACCCTTCTTAAGTAGTTGAAACATCGGCTCGCAAGTTGAGGTCAACTTGGCGATGAATCTGCTGATGAACTGAATTTTTCCGAGGAAGCTTCACACTTCCTTTTCTGTCCGGGGTGGCTCCATTTCGAGAATAGCCTTAATTTTGGAAGGATCAATCTCAATGCCTTGCGTGGTGATTATGAATCCCAACATCTTTCCAGCTGTAACTCCGAATGTACATTTCTCAGGATTGAGACGCAACCAGTACTTGCGAATCCTTTCAAAGAACTTTCTGAGTGCGGGTAAGTGCCCTTCTCTTTTCTTGGCCTCGACGATCATGTTATCGGCATAGACCTCAACTTCCTTGTGAATCATGTCATGTAGTAACGTTGTGGCTGCCCTTTGATAGGTTGGCGCGGTGTCTTTCAATCCGAAGGGCATGACCCTGTAACAATAAGTGCCCCACTCGGTGGTGAAAGTAGTCTTCTCACGGTCTTCGGGAGCCATGAGAATCTAGTTGTATCCGGAAAAACCATCCATGAAGGAAAGGAGCGCATGTCAAGCAATATTGTCCACTAGTATATCTATGTGGGGCAATGGGAAATCATCTTTAGGACTGACCTTGTTTAGATCCCTGAAGTCCACACAGACCCGAATTTTCCCGTTCTTTTTGGGGACAGGAACAATGTTTGCAACCCCCTGAGGGTATTCCATTACCATTAGGAACCCATCGTCTATCTGCCTCTGAATTTCCTTCTTGATTTCCAGCACCCAATCTGGCCTCATTTTCCTCAGCTTCTGTTTGACAGGCTTTGCATCCGAGTAAAGCGGGATTCGATGCTCCACAATCTCGGGATCGATACCAGGCATGTCTGCGTGTGACCATGCAAAAACGTTCTCGAATTCTTTCAGGAGATCCGAGTGGGCTTTGAATACTTCAGGAGATAGTCCGGAACCGATTTGAACCAGTCGCAGATCATTTTCGTTTTTCAAGTTTATGGAAACAATTTCTTCTTTTAGAGGCTGAGCATGCCTTTTGTCTTCCCTTCTGATTAGAGATCGATGTTCTTCTGGAATTTCCTCCTCGAATTCGATCCCCTCATCGTCGGGGTCAACATAATTTTTTTCGGACACAGCAAGATAAGCAAAGTCTATTTCATTGATAGCAAATGTGGGGGCCCCGAGGGCGTGATACATGAGAGTAGACTCAAATTGGAAAGAAAAATGATGACGCGGGGGAATGACAGATACATGCTCGGGTTCGGACTCTGTCTCGGAGTCAGTGCTAGACTCAAATTCAGTGCTAATGTAAGTGATTCTAGGTACAAAAGTGCAACTTTTATAAACACCATTGGCATCTACAATGAGTGTAGTGACATCTCCAAGGGCATCCTGGCTCAGCATCATCAGCTCTACCTCCTTGGCAAGCTCCAAATCAGGCTTTAAATCAAAGAGCATCGCAGCAGGCTCGCCTTCTCCTACACCTATTAGGCTTTCTTCCCCGAATAACAATTAGAGATTCCCTGAGTCAAGAGTTTCGATCCAGTCAACTTGGAGTGCCTTAACCAGTTCTTCTCTCTTCTCAGCTTCATCGTCACTGCCCCAAGTGTCGTTCGCAAAGATTTCGAAACCTGACAGCTTGATCATTGTTTCCATGTCCCAGAATGGCTCTGGTTCCCCCTGGTAAATAGTGGAGTGGGTAAAACCCGTACTCCCTCTTAGGTGCCCTAGCTCGGCCATACAACGTGGACATGCCCTACAGGGGAGCCGAGCTAGAGAGGCCATGAGTAGGGCCGGGCGCGCAGTACGTAGTCGACCATGACACCACGATAGGGTGCAGGGTCAGGACCGAGCTACGAATAGCTCGGCCCCAGGGTC
>JAXBDA010009113.1:0-13266 GCA_036023075.1 Gaultheria prostrata
ATATTAAATGAAAAAGAACAACATACATGAAGCAAAAAAAAAGTTTATGAAATAATCTGTTATAAATAAGGTGTAGTATAATTACCCAAATTTGAAGAAATATAATTACTTAATTATTTAATTTTAACATTAAAGATTCCAATTAGAAGAAAAACTAATATTTAAGAGTATTCAACAATTAGTTAAATAGTTATTTTTAACAAACATTCAATTAGTTAAATGGGTCTACGTTAATGTTCAAGGGTATTTCGGTCATTCAAAAACAAAAATATAACGGAGTTAGTGTTTAGTTAACGGAATGGGGGAATCTTGATAATATTTTGTAAAGTAGGGGAGGTCAATGTAATTTCAGAAACCTCAGGGGAGGTCAGTGAAATTTACCCTTATAAGAAAGCCCATAAATACTAAACCAAATTTAAGTAATCGTAGCTATCAGAAATCTAAATCACCCAAATTTATGAATAGATAACAAGACACAGAAGATAAATACCAAACCCAGAAAAGAATATTGAAAAATCGGGAAACGAATTTACCTTCACGACAAATACCTGTACAACATCACAACCAAAAGGTGCAAATTTAGTTTCTCATTTTCTTCCACAGCTGAACCAACATACAAAATGGCAAATCAGAACAGCAATTGAATCAAAATCAAAAATAAAAAAACGAAATCAATCAAAAGCGAACGCAAACCATGTAAAGAGCCGAAACCAGAGAAATGGAGTAACTGAATCCTCTGTGAGAAAAGATTTTATACATCGTCAGCCGCTACAACAGCAATTCAAGGACGTCCCCGGGACAAACAACAGTGATCACGTACTTCGTACGGTGATCTTTTAATGGGAACGATCTCTACATCGATCCGCGCAGAGACCAAACTTCTTTGCGGAAGCCAAAACACTTAGCACTGTTGGTTGTCCTTGTGACGTGAATCAAGTACAGTCCTCTGGTCGATATACTGTTCCAGCGGCGGATTCTAGTCGAGGTGTAGGTGCAAGTCTCCTTCCCTTCTCTCTCTCTCTCTCCCATCTGCCTATACAATTGCAGAAAAGCGCAAAACCCGGTGAGAGTAAAAAAAGGGGGGGTTAGACTGAGTGAATTCTTCTGGAAATCTGGTAAAGTACCCAAAAAAAACTTTTCTTTGAACCATAGAAGGAAAAATCTACGGCGTACACTGTCACGCCCTCAAATTTATGAACATAACATATCCACGTGGAAATGCCCAAAAGTCAATAATTCTTCTTTAAGTCAAAGATAGTCCAAGTCAAAGTCTCACTTGCACGTGCCCAATCTAAAGCCGTAATCGTACTTAAAGAGAGTATTAGAAAAGTTATTACAACTTTTGAAATGTAAAAAGATACAAATTCTATAGGAAGTTACAAAATCATATTTATCAAAATGAAGTTTCAAGATGATGCTATAACTTCTCCACGTAAACTTTCGAAAGATATGCATGCATGCATCCCAAGCAATCACGTCATACTCCATGTTGGGCACCTGAAAAATGATAGGGTGAGCTCACTAGCCCAGTAAGGATAATCTCTATTCATACTATATTCATGTGAATGATACATGCACCAATGGATGAATACAGGCGGATAAATGATGAGGATGAACTATAACTCACACAAGATTCCCTAAGTGCCCAAGGGAGGAGCTATACCTAAAAAGATCGTCAATGACTCACCAAACATAACATATGTCTACCGTGTCCACTCATTTACCTTTCGCGTGTCCAAGTGTCCTCGTGTCCAAGTGTCTCACGAGTGTTCGTATTCGTTCATTAACGTACCATAGATCACATTTCTCATAATCTATCAATCACACAACTTAAAGAAGTCACACATCTCTTCCGAGTCTTGTGGGTCTCGTGGAACCCATGTCCGAGTCTTTTGGGCCTCGTGGAACCCATGTCCTAGTCTTACGAGTCTCGTGGAACCCTTCCTAGCGACACACCGATTGGTGGTCCTAGTGCAACACGTATAACATATTCAAATTTCTCATTTCAATCATCAACGTATCCCTCGTACTTCCAAAACATATGTTAGGTCCATTTCGTTGAAATCACGCGTTTGACGCTCTTTCTAGGTTCGTACGCGTCAAGTGTATGTTGGGATATTAAGATAAATCATCAATCACACAAGGGTAGGTTAGGAGGGAGTATTTCAACATGTAATTGAGGGTACGGCATAGATAATTTGGTTACGGGACCAAACCAACACAACAGGGAACCAAAGAAACAATTTTTACAAAAATAACCAAGGGGTATCAATACCAGGGGAAGGGGGTAACGATACCTGATGCCCAGAATTTTGGGCAGCCCCTTGGGTATCGATACCAACAAGAGGGGTATCGATACCCAGCCATCTCGGATAGTTTTTTGACAGATTTTCACCTCAAGCTCATTTCAAGGTCCAAACTCAATTTTGATGGTTCTAAACAACAAATAAACATAGAGAAATGATAAAACATCAACAAGTTCAAGGATTCATCAATCAAAATCAAGATCTAAGTGGGTTTTGTTCAAGAACCATGAGATACAAGAAACTACAAGAAAATGTGCATTAGAATCACTCCAACTATACCTACCTCAACAGATTAAGCTCCAAAAGTGAGAGAAGAGAAAACCCTAGCTTGTTCTTGCTTTCCAAACCAAAATGTGTCTCCTCCAAGCAAAAATCAAGGAGACCCGGACTTCAAATCACGTGTAGGAGGTGGATTTGTGGTTGAATCTTGCAATGGTGGAGTGAGGGAGGTAGATTTATGGTGTATAATGAAGAAATTTTGAAGAGAAGAGGAGAGAGAGAGAGTGGGTCGGTTAGAGTGAGAGAGGGAGAGTGGGTTTTGTTACAAAAAATCTGACCCTAACTCTCTATATGTATCACTCTAATCACACACACACCCTTTTGTGTTTCTAATATGTTTCATTCGCACCCCAATGCAATATTCAATCTCACATTGACCCAACATTACACTATTTTCATTTCCTCACATTTTCCCAACATTATTCCGAAAAGATTATACAAAAATATGGGTCTTTACACACACCCTTTAAAAGTGTGTACGATATGCATTCATTATGTGATTAAAATTGCACCACCTCATAATAAATGACTTGGAGAACCGGTTATTTATAATATTTTCGTGAGTTTCGTAACTTTGATACTAAGAATTCGTAACTTTCCAGCAATATGATTCGTAACATTTTCTTGCGTTTTGTAACTTTTTGTTTGTTTCGTAACTTTTTGTGGGACTCGTAACTTTGAGACAAAAAATCTTAACTTTTCTCAATTATGATTCGTAACTTTTAGACAAAAATTCGTAATTTTCACAAATATGATTCGTAACATTTTCGTTCGTCTCGTAACTTTTATAGTAAAAAATCACAACTTTTTCTACCATGTATAATCAATTGGGTAACAATCGAATACGTAATCAATCATGTAATCAATTCTATAATCGACTACACAACACAAACAATCAATTGTGTAATCGATCAAAGTGGCCTTCAAAATTGGGAAATGGGGTGGGTGTTGTGCACTCCTCTGCCGTCCGATCATATTTTGGACGGCCTAGATGCATTCAGCAATTTTAATTTAATTTTGATTTATTTTTATCGGTAAAAAATCAAAACACATCCGGACCGTCCAAAACACAATCGGATGGCCAAGGGGTGCACAACACGGTGCATAACTCCCAAGTGCACAACACCCACCCCAAGTCCTCAAAATTGAGTTTAAAAAAATAGTTGGGAACAATCAATTATGTAATCAATTACACAACATAACACAATCAATTGGGTAATCGATCAAGGTTGTCTTCAAAATTGAGTTATCAAAAACAGTTCGGGGAACAATAGAATACATAATCAATTATGTAATCGATTCTATAATCGATTACATGACAATCAATTATGCAATGCAATAAAATAGGAAAACATTGCGACATCGAGTGCTTAATCAAATTGAGTACAGTATAGTATTTGATTTGGCAATCGATCATTATAAATAACCTCTATACTAGATTTAAGGATCGAATAGAAACAATACTGCAATCGATTTTGCATTCAATCGCTCTAGATAACACATATAATCAATTATAGATTTATTTCACTATGGCCTCAATTGATTGGTCTCAATAACACATGTAACCGAGCATCTTATTGATTGCAGTTAACATTATATTGGTAATCTCGTGACCATATCTATGTTGCTTGCCCATTATCTTCATTGTTGATTTTCCATCTTTGTTTAACTCGGATAACCAACTCCAATGTTCCTTAATTAAAATTGTTCCTTGAGAACTAATTAGGTAAACAGTTATCATTTTCTCTATAAGTAAAAGTGTTGTGCAATATATTGAACAAAAAAAAAATTTAAAAAAACATGAAAAGAAAAATTTGGCCTTACATGGTCCAAACAGTCTTAAAAATAGCAAAAATAATTGCTTAACTTTGATTTTTTATTGCATTTTAATGTTATATGTTCTCAGTAATTGTTGAGGCAAATGTAGTTTGAAGAAGTAAATGAGGTTTCTTTCAAATAATTTCAGTTTCAATTTTCACAAAAAGAAGGAGAAGATATTTTTAATCTAAATTAATTTTAGATGTTAATTTGGGCCTCTCTTCCCTTGAGATTTGAAAACGCTTTTACTATAGCTATGGTGAAACTTATTTGAAAATTTAAAGTCTTCAAATTTTTCCAAACTATAGCTACGGCATAATTTAAACCGTTTTTAAAAAATAGAGTTAAAAAAAATTTCAAAAAAACTATACCGTTTTTCATTTAAAAGCAAAAACGTATCAAAGAGAATGTTTTTCCAAAAAAGATACTTTTTGAAAGTTTTTGAAGGAAAAAAAACTAATTTTGAAAATAGTTTGTTAAACTGTTTTTTTTTTCAAAATTCATTTTCAGAATTTGAAAAAAAAAACTATTTTCGAAACTTTAATTTTTTAAAATAACGGTTGACCAAAAACTAGTTTTTATCCAAAAAAATGTTTTCAAAACTTTCGTATATCAAAAAACTTTTTAAAAAAAACTTTTTCCAAAATTTGACTTTTTTTCCCTCCAAAAAACTATTTTCAACAAAAAGTTTCAAAAACTAGTTTTTTTTTTTTTGAAAAAATTTCTCTTTCATACTTTTTGTTTTTAAATGAAAAATGATTTAATTTAAAAAAAACTTTTTTAACTCTTTTTTAAAAAAATATTTTTTTTTCAGGGTGGAGGATATATACTATGGGAGCTATGATCATTTCACGCAAAAAAATTAACACCGTTAGCCTTAAAGTAACGGCAGGGGAAAATCTGACAATTAGTTTGAAAAGTAAAGGAGGGTAATGGAATTTCAGAAAGTGTAGGAGAGGTCTCTATATTTGTCAAAACCCTCAGGGGAGGTAAGTGAATTTATCCTTCTTTTTTTCCTTTAATTTGTAAGGTCACCTGTAACTCGGGCTAACAAGTAATTGATTTGTAACTTTTTGCAATCGATTCGTAACTTTTGAAGATCCAACGAGATAACTTGGGTGCATATGATATGCACTCAAAAAGGGGTGGGTATTGTAGTCATGTCCGCCATAAAAATAGAAATAAATGCCAAAAGGAAAAATACCTGAACTACCCTCGATGTCATGGCAAGCTACGCCCTAGGAGAAGTGCATTTTGGTCCGAAAGAGGAAAAATGGCCTAGCGAAACTCTATTCTTATTATATAAAGGTTTAGATAAGTTAGCTTTTTAGATTATAGCTTTTTAATTATTGGGGTAACAAAACATAAGTTCTACAATTGTTTGTTATAGCTTTTTATAAGTTGTAAAGAAAATGTTTCACCTTTTTGCCTGAGGAAGATGTTAAATGGCTATTTATAAATTGTCCTTGAATTGTCTAGATTGTCCTTAAAACTTGAGTAAAGATAAATTATTAACTCTTTTGTACATTCATATTTTAACAACTTAAAGTAAGCAAAAAATATTTAAACTAGAGTTTGAAAATAATCTAACATTTTTGGGTCAACATGGGGTGTGGTCCCCATGTGTGGGGACCATGTGGGGACCACACCCCATGTGAGAGAGGGTGTGAGAGGGAGTGGATGGGGAGGGTGTGTATGTATCACTACTCAATAACTAAATTAGAAAAGCCGAATAAGTGATTATTTATAATTGTTAATAAATAGGGGCACTTAAATAATCATCCTCCAACCCACTTGTTTTTATGAAATCATCCTGCCCATTTTTAGGAGTTATGTTTCCATCCCATTTTTAGGATATTAGGATGAAATTCAACTGTTGTAGGACCAACCTCATAATTTTCGGAATTGGGGATAAAACCCAATCCCCCAAATTACTCTTCAGTCAATATCCATTTTAAAACCTTAAAAAGCCATTGTAATTCTGCAATGAGAGAAACGTTCAGGACCAAAGCTTCACCCAGTAATCCCAATTCGTCGTCCTAAACCTTCGATCCTCGCAGTCCCAAGTCGCCATCAGCCATCGTCTTTGTTAGACTGTATCGACGTCGTCTCCTCGTCATCGTCAACGACGCCAAAAAGTTCAAACTCACCATCCCAATCGTCGGCGCAAATCTTCATCGCTACTGTCAGCGTCGAATTTTGATGAAATTGTTTACAAATCTGGCTTGAGTAAATTGGATGTGGTGCTAGAGATTGACAAACTTAGAAGGAGATCATGGCTTTGCAAACTGTGAAGGAAATTGTGAAGAGTTCTTATAAAGCGGGCTTCAAAAGTACTGGGAAATTAAGGCCAGTAAAGTTCTTGGCCTGTAAAAGGAATTTAATGTGGGAAGGGAAATGAGGATGGTGAGGCTAGAGCTTTAATGGCAGAAGAGGTTTTTCTTTTTTTACTCTGATTAGAAGGTGATGATCGGCTTGATCATAATCTTCTTTTGAAGAGGTTTTTCTTTCTTTCTTTTTTTCCTTCTAGAATTTCTTATTGGGGCTTAATTCCACCAATATCGAATCCGGGTGTGTTGTGAAAGCATGCAACAAGTAGTACTATTAATTTACCATGTTATTGTTCTAGAAACTTTTTTTTACCATAATTATTGGTTGAGGTTGATACGTATATTTTCACCATAATCAGAGTTTTTAAATTGTATACATTTACCATAGGCATTGAGATATGTTTTTATTAATTTACCATGTTATTGTTCTTGAAACGTTTTTTACCATGATTATTGGTAGAGGTTTATGCGTAGAGTTGTTAAACCAAGCTAACAAGTTGTATAAATTTACCATGAACATTAACATATGTTTTTAGACATGTATTTAACCATATTCAATTTTGTTCTCTATTCATTTTTTACCATAATGATAAACTATTATGCGGGCAGAATTTTACCATGACCATTTATAATTTACCATGAGAATTGATTTTTTTTTAAAACAAAACAAAAAATCTGATTAAATGGTGGACGAAGGTTGAGTGGGTATATATGCTATACATATTTGAAAATTGAGAATTTAAAATTCCCCATGCCTTTTCTTTTAATGATTTGAAATTTGAAAGTAATGGAATGGATCAAACCCCATGATTTAAGGAAACATCAATTGATTAGAATCCCACTTAATTAGGCAACTAAATATTAATGGAATGGGTCAAACCCATGATTTAAGGTAACAACAATTGATTAGAATTCCACTTAATTAGGAAACTAAATATATTAATAAGAATATATATATATAATCCCCAAATTTGTCAATACTATTTTGCTTTATGTATATCATTATAGGGGTAAATAGGGTAAATCATATATGAAGAGGATGGAAACATAATCCTGCTTAGTGATTGGGATGAAAATTTACGTAGTGTCAAGAAAAAGGATGATTATTTAATTACCTCTAATAAATACTCTTCATTTGCTTTTTCTAAGCAAATAAATTAGATAAATTAGATTCTAATTGCTAGCAACCAGGGCCAATATTATGGGTGTATAAGAAAACCGAAAAAATCGCGTAACCGGACCAACCGATCTATTTGGATTAGGTCTATGATTTAATGGACAGTTTTTTACCTCTAGGTACATAAAACTACTCTTTAATTCCCATTAAGGTAACACTCAATTTTTAATTACCTCTAGGTACAACTCACTAATAAAATTACCCTTCAAACACAATTTACTCTTTACTCCACCTCCCACTCCCCACCTTCATCCACCATCCACTTCCGGCCGGCAACTATTTCCGGCCGGTGACTTTTCCGGCGGCCTCCTGCGAATTTTTAAACCTTTCGGCCGGCGACTTTTTCTGGCTGGCAAAATTCACTGCGAATTTTTACTGTGAATTTATATTTTTTAAATTATAACTCACTTTTTGTTGAAAGGAGTTTGAGCCGGACTGACTAGAACTAGGAAACAAACTAAGTTGCAAACAAATTCAAGTGCGAATCTTGACAATGTTGGACTTGGGTACAAAACCATCTTTCGCCAGATATCAACCTGTTAAACCTAATGACGACAAACCAAACAAATTTTTACAGATCAAAGAGGAAATAGCTAACCCAAAGCCCGAACATTAAAGAGGACATAGAATTATAAACCAAAAAAAGAAAAGGAACTATTGGAATTAAAAAAACTGCGAATTTGTTTTTTTTAAAAACTAAAATAAAGCCTGAACATTAAAGAGGACATTAGAGCATTGTTGGTAAGTAACTTGAATGTGGATTAATTTAAAAAAAAACTGCGAATTTGTAAATAAAAAGAGGAATTCATATAAAAATGAATTGTGGACATATAATCCGATCTAAACTTTGATTTCAGCCGTCAAAATTTCATTGCGAATTTGTAAAAAAAATTGCGAATTTCTTAAAGAACATTGCGAATTTGTAAAAATAGGATAAATCCCTTATATATAGAGAAGAGAAAACCCAAGTGGCCTTTGCACTTCTGATCAAGAGGTTTTGATCGGACGGCGGAGGGGAGGAGAGCTGATTTGGAGAAGAATCGTACGGCTGAGAACGATAGTTGCTTTTTTGGTGTGGCTTTTGCACCTGCGGTTAGATCTGGTCTCTGAGCATTTTTCCGGCGAAAGCTTTACAGTTTGAGGAGCACTGATCTCCCTTCATTTGTTAACCAGAGAGAGAGAGAGAGGACACTCCCCTCGGTACAAATTGAAATTAAACTGGACTGCATAAAGCAGCTGGAGCCCAACTCTTTTTCTCATGACTAGAAGTCAAAAGTTTGGCCTGCATAAAGCAGTCAACGCCTTTTATCATCAATGCCTCCAACGCCTTTTTGGGGAATGCGACACGCAGAGTCTGCACACGTATAAGCAAGGGTTTTTTGGGAAGAAAATACGCGAGTAACCTTATTGGTGCTTTCTAGGATTGGGATGGACCCGGCGGGAATTAACATTAATTTTCTGTACCGGCCCGTACATAGCCCTTTAATGGATTGGTTTTGGTTTCAAAAAAATGAGAACCATATATTATGGTTCAGTCATTGGTTTTATAATTGCAAATCGTGGTTCGGACCGAAGCGGACCGTTAATACATATCATACATACATACATATTATATTATATTATATTATATATAGATAGAGAGAGAGAGAGAGAGAGAGAGAGAGTCCCCTTCCTATTAGGGATCCCACACTTTGTTAAAGTGTGAAAGTCACCCAATTCTCCCATTTTCGGATCAAATTTTGACAATCCGAACCGTCCAATGCGTTTAAAACGTGTGTTTTAAGGGCTTACGCGAGGATTTAGCAAAAAAAAAAAAAACTCAGAAAAGGTTTGATCCGAGCTGTTTTTCATACAAAACGTAGATATATATTTTTTGAAAAATTGCTTGGATGAAGCCCTTCCGGGTATTTTTTTTTACAATTCCTCGCGTGTACCCTTAAAACACGTTTTAAACACATTGAACAGATCGGATCATCGAAATTTGATCCGGAAATGGGAGTCCCACACTTTAACAAAGTGTGGGGTCCCACATAGGAAGTTGAGTGTGTATATATATATATATATATATGTATGTACTTATTTATCATTTATTCATTTTACCCTTGCATCTACCATGAGCCATCAATGAAGTTTTTCAACTACCCACCAAACTCTTCTACTCTCCCAAACGGCCAAAACTCTTCCACTCCCCAAAAGTATTTTTTATTTCCCATAAATCTGAAATCCTACAATGATATTAGAACTATTTTTAAGGGTTCCAAAGTTATTTCTTTCTCACGTCTCTAACTCTTCCCAAATTTAAGGCTCTCTCTCTTCAAGTTCATCAAATTGTGAGCAATTTTAATAAATTAATGGTATTTTTATCTATGCATTTTTAGCAAATTTGTAGATGTTAAATGGTTTAGAACCATAAACCGAATCAAACCGGATGGATCAAATGGTCTGGTAACGATTTGGTTCCATATATTTAATGGTCTGGTTCTGATTTTATTTATGTTAGTCTTTCTTTTGAACACTCAACCTAGTCCATAATTAAATGAACACTCATTCGAAAAAATTGGCCCACAAATTAATCCAACTTGAACAATCCAATTTACAGTATCTACAATCCATAACAAAATAAAAAAAGGACTGAGAGGTAAAAAAGGAAAAAGGGTTATTGATATTACTGAGGACTCCTCTCTAGAAAAATGGTTATATATATTTTGTTGTTTTTGGGTGGCATTATTTTTTGTTTATTTTTTTTATTATTATACTCCAGTTGTGATTTGTGAGGTAGTTTAGTGTAAGTATTTAGGAACACCCTTCTAAGTTTTAAGAATTTATGGAGTCACCACTGCCTAAAATGACGTTGTATCACTTCTATCTGCTGAAATGTGACACTAGCTAAATCTCTCCACAATTTTGGAATATAATTTTTTAATATTTTTTAAGGAAAACGCAACTTATATAAATAAAATCATATACAAATTGCGTGACGCCATGACCCATAGACCTAAAAGCAACAATACCACAAATAACCCAAAGGGCCAAACAAAAAAATAAGAAAAAACAACAAAATAGAAAGCCGCAAAGATGATAGCTATAATGTCAGAGACTACTGATCCGCTCGTGAATGTGGCTGAAGGAAGTTGGAAGAATCACATTATCGATGGAGCTCACGTCCCTTTGTCTCACCGCGTTGATTGTTGTTTTCGTGCGGTGGTGCCAATACCCTTGACCACATATCCACGAATCTGAGGGGTGAAACTTATTCATGTTTCAACGATAATGGTAAATCTTACAAACCAGTAACACATAAAACATGGTTGTTAAGGGAAGACTGAGTAAAATAAGTACAACATATACAATGTACAAAGCAAGTATGCGCGTGGATAGGAACATGATGGCAAAAAGGTCGATGAAAGGGGCTTTGATGGCAATCCACCGAGACAACTCCTATATGGTGTCACGACAACCTCCGCATCACTGGCTTTGTTTTCCTTAACCTCCCTTTGTTTCCTCGATGATTTTGAATGGCGAGTGGCAGGAGAGGTAAAAGGTATTCGTTTCCTTCCTTTCGTTTGTGCAGATTTTTCCAGGATTGACTTAACCTCTAAAACAACAGAAAACACCAAGATCATGCTTGCACACAATATACCACCTTTCTTAATGTATCAATACAGCACAATAAATGTTAAAATCCAAACTAACCAAACCTGAATGGCCGAAAAAAGGGAAAATACTTAAAATCAAGGTTTTTTTGAAACATGGTAAATACTTATTTCTCAGGATTAATGGCCAAAAAATGGTAAAAATTTGTTTCTATGTTTACATATGTCAAAATCAAAACACTTTTTTCTATCCAAACATGGTAAACACTTATTTCTAGGGATTGCTGAAATATGGTAAACACTTATTTCTATGTTTACAAATGTCAAAATCAAAACTAACGAGACCTGAATGGCTGAAAAAATCAGTTACTTATTTCTAGGGATTTTCTAATATTTTTGCATGATAGTATTACCTAAAATCAAGGATTTTTTGAAACATGGTAAACACTTACCTAAAAAAAAAGGATTTTTTGCAAGATAGTATTACCTATAATCAAGAAAAAAAAATGGTAAACACTTACGATGTCGTGCCATAATAAGTTGCCGGACCCAATCAGAAACACGACGGAGAAGGTTATGGAGCAGAGCGTCGACGTTGATTTGAGATAGCGAGAATTAGCATTCTTGATCCTTCAAATTGAAGAGCAAAAATAGAGAATCCCAATTTCATTAACGAAACCAAACACCAAAAACTTTCTATTTTTTTTCATAAAAAACGAAATTCAAGAACACAAATTAGTACCTTATGCTTGCAACTGAGGCTTGTTCTCAAACAACTTCAGTGTTTGTTGACTTCGAGTTTGGATGTCAAGGGTGATTTTTTGAGTTGACGATTTGGTACGGATGGAGGATCGTCGACGGCGAGGATCATTGGGATGGAGGATTGTCGACGACAATAAGGGACCGCGGAGGTTGAAGTTTTGGGACGTCGATTTGGACAGACTTGGTGAAGAAATCCTTCGATTTTTTGTTGTTTCAAATTATGTTTTAGGTTTTATAATGGATGAGTAGATATCATGCGTAATTTGGGGGATGAGATTTTATCCCCAAATCACTAAATTATGAGGTAATTAAATAATCATCCTTTTTTTGGCCATCACTTATGTTTTAATCCCGGTCACTATTCATAGTTATGTTTTCATCCTCCTCAGGTGTGGTTTACCAGTTTTACCCTTATGACATATATATACTCAAAATAAAAAGGTATTTCCATAAATTATGGAGATTTGAAAATGTGAGATGATTTGAAATTATGGAGATTTGAAAATTATGGAGTATATATGATTTCCTAAAGTAATGGGATCGCATTAAAATCCAGTAACATTAATTATGGGCTTTTTTTTAATTCTTGAGGGAATCCAAATTGTAGGATGATTTTCTTCCATAAATAACGGGATCTAGACTATTTTGTTCCGTGATTTATCATCTTTTTTGGTACGCACATGGTAATTCTTTTTACCATAATTGCTGACTGATGGATCATTTGTACTTATCATACTAACTTGTTTCTTTACTTTTTTTATGGTAAAAATAGTCCAATGACTTGTAAACATGGTAAAAATTATTAAATTAACAACTTGAATTATGGTAAAAAAAAATTAGTCAAAAACATAATCCACATGTCGTGGTAAAAAACAAATAACAAACAAAAGTCATGGTAAATATAGAGTACTTTCAAAACTCGAATCATGGTAAAACTTTTAGCAACATTGCAAATATGTTAAATCTTCCATTCCACAAGCTGGTAAATATTATCCCCATAA
>JAXBDA010009114.1:0-13264 GCA_036023075.1 Gaultheria prostrata
GAAAGAAGATTAAAAGGAAATTGTGGCAAATATAAGACAGACTGAAAATTTAGACCAGATGAATGATATGTACCAATGCCACGGACAAGAATTTTAGTACCATCAACAATAGTAACATAGGAAGGAATAGAAGGGGTAATAACATCAGTCAAAAGAGACAAATCACCTGTCATATGATCAGATGCACCAGAATCGAGAATCCAAGGAGTACTGCCAGTACGAGACGATGAGTGAAGACAAGTATTACCTGAGGCGACATGGGTTGCAGTGGAAGAAGAAGAAGAAGATGTCTTAGCCCTTTGAATCATAGAATCATACTCGGTCTTGGATATAGTAATCTGATCAGGAGTGGGAGCAGATGGCTCCCCCACAAGTGTAGCCTGATTAGCCCAAGCCGGCTTACCATGAAGCTTCCAGCAGAACTCAACTTCTTGGTGCCACGACCACCACGCCCCCCACGTTCTCCACGTCGACAACTACGTTCAGAGGTTTCGGGTGTCTCATTTTTCTTAGTCTTATCACCCATGAGGAATTCAAAAATATAAAACAACTAAAATATATATCACTGGATCAGAGAAAAACAGACCAGTACCAGTCGTTCACAGCAAAGGGTTAAAAGAATACCAGATCTCGAAAGTGTTGACCTAGTTAAACGAGGGCAAATACCAGGTCGTTGAAGATCAAAGGCTGGGCTGCGGTGGTCGGCGAAGTCGGAGGAGCCTCGTTGGCGAGTAGCGACGTCGATCGACAAGGTTTGGTCGACGACGGTCGCGTTGATCGACGGTGCTGAGGTTGCTGCCGTGTTTTAGGACAAGGTATTTGACTGATCCAGTGAGCACACGGTTGGATGCGGAACGTCGAGATAATCGAAATCGACTATTCACTCGCGAAAAACGGAGTTCGGAAGGCTCCGAAATCGCCAAAACAAATTCTGAACCATCACCGAAAGTCAAACTGGAGTCAATTGAGCCCTTTGAACAGCTCCTGACCCCTCTGACCTGACGCCTGAACCTTCTTAACTGAACCCCTGTGACATCACCATGACGTCATCGTCTTCAACCTCAGAAATTCGCAGCAGCAGCGCGTCTGATCCAGCAACAGGTTTGACCGCAAAAACAAAACTTTGACCGGGAGGTGTGGTCCACCCTGAGGTCCAATGAAGGCTTATTATACCTTCCCGGAATCGTCTCGACGAGACAAACAATATGGACCGATCAGATTGTCTTTTCGAGCAGTTTCGAAAAAAAAAAAAATAAACGCAGAACTGAACAGAGGCGCAAAAAACAGGGGTGTTTCGGTGGCTATGGCTTCCCTAGGCTCTAAGAGAGAGAGAGAGAGACGAAGAACAAAGAAAAAGAAAGTAACGAGAGAGAGAGAAAAAAAAATCAGGTTCCTAGAACCTGCTCTGATACCATGTCGAAAGATTCGAACGATATGATTTAATCTTCTCACAATGAGGAAATATATAGACTGAGTACAAGATAAAATAAGAAAAGAAATTGTCTAACTTGCCTAACTTGCCTAATTGATTCTACTTGCCTAACTTTGACTAACTTGCCTAATTACAATACACATATACAACCATTATTTCCAACATAACCAAATATGTTTTATCTGTCAGAGCTGAGTCCAAGTGTAAAATTATCTTATTTACAAACCTTGAATAAAGATAGTTAAACTGTGGTTGTTACAACAAGACATGAACCACATACTCCAAATAAGAAAATAAGTCTTTTCACCAAAACTGTGAAATCGTAAGATGTTATACTTCAACACCAAGATTATGAATATAAGCCAATATAGCATAATTTACAGGTTCCCATGTATGACATCCGTCATAAATAACTTTTCTCATAATCTCTTCTTTGATAAAAGTTCAACTTCTTTTATTAGCCTGAACAGGAGCGACTCCATAGAAGTGTGGAATGGTATCAAATCCTGAACTAGCTGGTTGTAGTCCTCACCCTTATTACCCTTACCCATAGTTATTTAGGATGAGGCACACCCTGGCGCACCTAGGCAAGAAAAAAGAGCAAATATAGCATACACCAATTTTTCAATTTATAAACACTAAGACAATAAAGTTTAGAAAGAGTACCATGTAAAAAATTCAATAAAATCATCTATCAAAAGCCAATAGTCCCCAATTCTTGCATAGAGAAGAAACGTCAATTTCAATAATAGACAATCATCCAATATTTGAAATAGAGGCTGAGAGAGATCGCTTGGTTCAAGTTGTTCCATTGAGACATATCGACGTGGTGTACTAATGTGTAAGGATCGTATAGCCCTTAGGTTAAGACCATAGTTACATTTTTTCCCTTTAGAATTAAACGTGGCTGGAATTAAGAGGCTCACTAGGAGCACGCCTTTGTCAAGTTGCCTCGTCCGAACCCCCTCCAGGCGCCAAGAGTGAGCCTTGATGTGCGTTATACATAGCATCTAGGTGCGCCTTTTACAACTCTGTCCGTACCTCATTGCTTGTAAGTCGTATCTTTAGTTCCCTTAGTGATCAGAACCTGTTGTTAGATTGTGTCTTCGTCTTAGGCATATTCAAACTTTTGTACTTCACAATTCTGCAACTATTTCGTGGTTACTTAACTGAGAAACAATATTATTTCCAAAATGGCTTATCATGGATTTCATTAGTTTGTAAATGATAAACATGACTTTAAATTTTCTCGAATACCATGATTGTCACGCCCCAAAATAGGAAATGACCGGCCGTGAGTCACGAGCCTACAACCCGTGAAACACGCAGCCTAAAATAAAATAAAATCATCAGACATTAAATATCTTCTTTTTTTTTTATCAACTAAACCAAATCCAAACAGGTCCCAAATCATAACCATGGGGACAACCATCCCATAAACCAAAATGATAAGAATATATCACCAATAGAAAAAGGAGTTTCGATTTCTATCAAAAAGGTTTAACAAAGTGCGGAAGCGATAAATAAAATTATAAACTAGAATGCAACACTCTATGGAGGTCGACACAATAACTCCCCAAGACGCCGCCAGAGTCCACACCTATCGACTCGATTGGCCTGATAATGATGTTGGAATAAATCCGTCAGCTGACAAGCTTAGTGAATGGCAAGACATGTATATTAAATAAAGTTTTGAAAATTAGACATAAAAATAGATTACCATGTAAACATAATTTTGGCATACACGATGTACCATAAAACAATAATAAAACTTAATGGTGATCACGTGATGATATCCAATACCAATGGGGAACCACAACCAAACCAAACAGTACCATGGCTAACAAATAATAATCTCAAGATTGGATCCAATATCGAATTTAGAGTCACCAGGTGTTGGCAAGCCGTGGTACTCTTCCCTAAGTCGATCCGGCGAAAAGACAGCCGTTGAGCAAAAGGGTCACCGGCCTAACCCGGTCTCTTCCCTAATGGTCAGGGTCACCTATTCAAAGGAATAATTTCCCTGGACTTCCGATAATAAAAGTTCCCAATAATATCCATAAAGTTCTCACCAAAAAGAAAACTTTTTATCGCGTGCCAATTTAAAGAACTAGATATAAATAATTAGCATTTCGAATTAAGAAAAATTTAAGGGACAAAGGGAGGTTTCCAAAGTACGTAACATACTTAACCACTCACCTGGGTGCGAAGACAATGCAACTCGAGCACGCAAAAAGAGACTAGCCTGTACAAAATAAAGATTTCGAGATAAACTAACTATTCGGTTAATATGACATCGAATATGTAATGCTAGGAATGTCCTATATAAATTAAGTACCCAAACAATACCTAATCCTAAATTAATAGAAGACAAACCTAACCCTTGCAACATGTTCGACACATGTACCGCTATGGGTAATACTTAACTAATTAATTATCACCAAGTCTCCAATTCCCATCCAAGGAATACAGATTTTATAACCCAATGGATAGTACATCACCGAAATTTCCCTTTTCCACACTTATAGCCATGAATATTTTATTGATGCAACTATGTAACTCCATGGAATGCAATGGAGAGAGAAATCAGAACCCACACAGCACCCGACACACATGGCAGCACCCTCCTTCACGTTCTCTCTCTCTCTCTCTCTCTCTCTCTCTCTCTCTCTCTCTCTCTCTCTCTCTCTCATATACATACAACCCGAGTACTCCATAGCATAACACAATCTCCAGCCCACCAATTCTACTTGAGATATTTTTCACCCAAAACCATAATCCTATATCTAATGCATGGTACCGAAGTAATGTAAAGAAACAAACGAGAACAAGATACAAATACTTACAAAGCCAACTGCTCGACAACCCTTTACACAAATGTTGCGGCTCTCCTCTTCCTCTAAGTTTTTCTCCCAATATTTTCTCACAAGATAACCCAAGGCAACTACTAAATATGTATATATACACGTAAAACTCTAACTGTCTGCTAAACCATTTACCCTAATTATTAGGAAACCAATTAATTAGATTAGGATAGATAAAACATTTAAACATATACATCTCTATCTAACTCGTCCCAATCCTATTTAGAAACACTTAACAGCTACCCACTAATCACGAGGTCCCACAAAAATAGCTAATTAGAGTATTTAAAATAACATAAAAATTTCTAGTAAAAATGCCCAATAACATAATCCACCTAATTTAAACTTGTACACTCAAACTATAGCAATGTTAAGAATACCCGTAAAAATAATTAAATAGGACCCGATCACAACACCCAATAATAAATTGACACATAATTGATAAGAAAAATGCTAGGGCGTAAATACCCAAAGTTTGGGGGTAGATGGTGTTTAGTCCCATATTGGTTGTTTAAATGAGTGATCTTGGGTATATAACAAACCATGTAAGAGACTACTAGTACCTTGGGCTTAAGCATTTTGGGCCATGTGGTGTGGCTAGTGGATCAAATCAGGGTACTGGGCCAGTGGTCTACATGGGGCGTTACAAATGGTATCAGAGCCCTGCCCTGGTCCAAGTGGTGGGTAGGATGCGTTCTGCCACCACAGACATCAGGGGAGGTTGCTGGGACTATGCAACGAGGACGTTGCATCCCTAAGGGGGGAAGATTGTAATACCCCAGGTTTGGGAGTAGATGGTGTTTATTCCCACATTGGTTGTTTAAATGAGTGATCTTGGGTATATAACAAACCATGTAAGAGACTACTAGTACCTTGGGCCTAAGCATTTTGGGCCATGTGGTGTGGCTAGTGGATCAAATCAGGGTACTGGGCCAGTGGTCTACATGGGGCGTTACAATGATTAACCCCTCAATGGACTTAAAATTCTTACAAGTCAAAAGCATATAAACTGGTTATTCGAGACTTGCCTCATTCGAATACGTGAAAATGCATAAATGAGACAAGGACTTCAAAATGCATAAATTGAGGATTACTAAATGATTAGAAATAGCGTCAAAAGTCTTCCTGAAGTAGAGTGTTCGGTCTTGGTAGCCAAAATGGGTATTTTATGATTAGGGAAAACATGGGTATTTTGTGGTCTTGTCAATATTCTAAAATTTGCTAGGCGATAGTCAGGCAGAAAAGGGACACCTAGCGGCTAGCGGCTAGCGCCTAGGCATCGACTAGTCGGCTGCCTAATCTAGGCATTGGACCATTGCCTAGGGCCTAGGCGGAGAGTGGCCGACTTTTTGAACACTTGGTCTCGTAAAACGTAATCAGGAGCTCTTGGAGCCCTCAAATCACATCTGAGAACTCTTTTCTGTGGGATATTGTGCTTGTAAAATATGGGTGGCAGCGTGGTCCTGGTTGTTTATTGCTTGTTTTGGTTAAAATGGGCCCGAAACACAGTTCTCTGTCCAACACCAGAATTTTTTAGAGATCAAAGCACACTTAATTTTGCTATAAAAACATACATTAGAGTTGAAGTGATGTGGGTTCAGCAGTGACGATTAAAATTTAAAACTAATGTTTCTTGGGATCTGGTGGTGTTTTCCGACAATGGCTAATCCCGGGATCTTAGCCCATTGTATTTCCAGATTCTGAACATCAAAGTAAACCTTTTCAACTATATTCATGAGATAAAAATAGGGTTATGTCTCGATCGTGATCTAGGAGGTTTGGGGAAGAGTGTGGACGGTGAAAATAATCACAGACTTGCATGGGAAGTTGGTAATTTATTCGATGATCAAAACATTTATGCAGAGCCGAGCCCCTAACTCATCAATTTTGAAAGTAATTTTTTTTTTGAACGGCTATTTTCAAAGTATTTAATCTTTGAAATTTGGAAAAAAAAATACAAATTTCACTAACCTTTTGAGTGCGTTCAAATCTGACCTTGAGTTAGTAGAAAAATCAAAACAATTTCATTTCAAGTCTAAAAAAATACGCCAGTCCCTATAAACTCCAGATTTTGAAATAATAAGCGATTCCATGTGGAAGCTTGGAAACTTTATATCCAACTCCAAACCAATTGGCAATGAGTGGAGACGTCCCATCCTTATATTAAGTGATCACCCATTCCATCTCCAAACAATGTGGGACTATGCATTTGAGGCCTGTCACTTGCAGCCTCTTTTCAGGTATCTGCAGCCTTTTTGCTGGTTCATGGGCTGTGGATTGTAAAATTGTTAGAATGTGGAGTGGTATCAAAATATGGCTAACAGACGTGGGTGTCCGTGATAAAAATTCTGATTGTTGTTTTCATCTCTCTCATGACCACGAGATCGGAATAGAGCTGACACAAGTGTTCATACGAATGAAAGGTATGCTTTCTCGACGATGGGATCATAAAAGACTTCAGACCAGTCCCTGATTTTTCTTCATGAGTCTAAAATGTGAAGAAGATTAATCCTAGGATATCAAAGAAGACTTTGTTTTTCTGTGGTACATGTCTGGGGCGGCTGACTTTAAAAGTTCACTATAAATCGAGTTTTACTATTTTTAGTCAGTTCCAGCACTAAAGGTTTAACAATTAGATGTAATTTAGAAGTTGTGAAGAATTCTTTTCCAAAGTACCACTCTAACTATGCTAAGAACGTGAAAAGTAGGCCGATCAAAAGAAAGAACGTGAAAAATAGAAGGTATAGGGTGCCGTCTGAAAACTTGGGGGCATGCATGCATGATGTGAGCAAATGGGAGCCATGGCTTGTGACCAGTGGTGTTTTTGAGTTGCTATGAGGTCAAGGGAGAGTGAAGAAGGTGCGGGTGTTGTTAGATGGTGAACAGTGTGGCGGTGGAGTGGTGGTGAGATTGTGATGAGTTTGCCTAGTGAGAAAAGGAGAGATGAGGGAGGAGGGAGGAGGGAGGAGGAAGGGAGGTTTACCTTAAGGGTGGTGTCTGGAGAAAGGCTGATCTGCAGCAGCAAATGTCAGCAAAAGTGGCCGGTAATCGAGGTGATTCCTTCCTTTCTCAGTTCGGTTCTCTCGTCCTTTCTAAATGCATGTGTAGGTGTAATTATTGGTAGATAGCTTAGGACACATGTTGTACCAGGTGTCCAAATACTAGGCTTTAGTGTCAAGGCTGTTAACATGTTGAAAATACTGAGTCATGGGTAGTTTTTCGGACTGATATCCGGTGAGCTCTCCTGGTTCCAGTCTGAAAAATCTTCAAAATTCAACTTTACCCAAATATTGTGAAATGGATTATAGTGCCATCAATTCAGTGGGGAAAAATTTCTCATACTCTGAAAATGATGTCCAGATGCTATGTCGACTACAGTTCGCTAAAAGAGCTTGAGAGAGTGTTGCAATTATCGCGGGTCACGTTGGACCATCAGGGGTCCTTAGTTAACAAGTTTAAGACATAACTTAGTTCTTAGGAGCTCAATCGTCTTTTCCTGACATTCCAGGGCTGTGCCGCTTTACCCCGTAAATCCCGAGTGTTAATTCTGGTTGTTAAAACTTGCTAAATCATACTAATCACGCATTTAACCTTTTAATCTTTATTATTAAGGGTTGGGAAGTTACAGGTAGTCTGCTAGCGCAAATATTAGGCCTCCATTCTGATTCTATCGCTTATGCTCTTGCCATGATAGGGCAACCTGTCTCTGAATAGGATCTAGTTTTTGACACGCTGACTGAACTCAGCATTGGTGCAAAAGTTTGCTTTACGAATAGTATAAGGTGCGTTAGTTTTCTGGTTTTCAGCATGGGCAGAGTTTGAAGAAGCGAACCCAACACCTGTAAACTAGAAGCTACAGATCGTTGCTAACGCTTGACTGCACTGTGCGTCCATTTCCTCACATATGAATTGAAATGCAGTTCATTTAGAGAAAGAGATGCAGAAAACACTGGTTTCGAATAGCAACAACTGGCTGGGATAATTTGTTATGAAGTGTTAATGGAGATGAACGTCTGTATGAGCTCATGCACATCTTCAATTTGTGGTGGACCCATTGATTGATTGGATAAATGGGTTTTAGAGGGTAAAGTGGTGAATATGTATCTGAATGGTGCATTTACTTTATAGGTAGGGGGAAAGTAAAATGAAGAAATCCTTCTAATAGTCTCTCCCTTGCATGGTTTCACTGCAGAAACATTTCTCCATGGGCATAGTATGTTCTTACTGTGGGTAACTTTTCTAACTGGAGATTATCCGTGGAAGTTTTTTGGCAGTAAGATACTGCTATTAGCCTATTGCTTTAGTTTCCCTAATTTAACCTTTGTAACAATTATAGAATAGCCAGTGCCTCTGACCATAATATTTTCAGCTTCACAGCCAACTTCAATTTATGTCTGGTTGATTGAGGCTTTGTGCCTTGCAAAAGATGTTTTACCTACTCCTTGATGCTTCTTTGTGCAGCATTTGTAAGGAAATGAATACTGCAATCTTCTTTGAATTTCTGTCGTAGTTTTGAAGTTAATGAGAAAATCAAAAGCATTGTGGTTGATTGATATTCCTTGTGTCTTCTTTTAGGCCTGTTCTCCTTTTCATGCCACTTTATACTTTTCTTCTGTTTTCGTAGGCAACAATACCATGAGTCAGTGAGGGAATATTTTTTCCTTTTTTATTTTTATTTGTATCTGAATGTTTTTTTTAGCTTGAGCCTGGCCTTGTTAGCTTTCACAGCTGCTTGCTTATTACGTTCCCCAGTTATTTCTTTGGCTTTGTTGTTTTCCCTTTATTTCCATGTGAATAACTTGCTTCGTTTGTGTTTCTACAACAGTTAATTGAAGAACTTTCATCTGTTTAGTGTTTACTTTCTTGTTGTTTGGATAGGTCATTTATACTGTTGGAAGGGATGCCCAGTACCAGACAAACAATATTGCTGAAACTGCACCGTTATTTACAGCTCCTGTTATTGTATGTATCCCCTTCTAATTACCGCCACTCTACCAGTAGTTCTTATTGATTTTTGTAACTGAATTATTTCAAGGATTTGGGATGTAAGAAGTTTATGGAACTGTCTCGGCTTGATAGCAATTGGGACCTACTTGTTGACACCATAAACAAGGATTTGGACACGAATGTTGATGTAGCCTTTGAACGTTCTACATTTCTGACCTTTCCAAAATTGGAAAGAAGAAATGTAATTGCCTTGTTCCATTGCTTATTGTAGAATCTTTGGACCCAAACTGAAATTTTAAGCTATGAAACACTTGTGGCCTGTTTGTTTGCCCGTATTTGAGCATCATATTGGACTATGATTCTGGGAGGACCACATAGCCTGCGTCTGGGTGAAACTTCTGCAGTCGTGATATATATGGAATCCCAAAAACATGGGGTATAATAACTTCAGAGATGTTGTACATTAACCCATCACTATTAGTTCAATAGGATTACACATCCTGTGAGATTATATTCTTTCACTATAAGTGCAGTCAAAGGAAGGGGCACTTTTTGTTTAGTTAATTTTTCGTGCTGAAAACCTAAACTGCTTGTTTAAGTTCTGACGGGGGCAGAAATGAGCATATCCATTCCTGGTTCATCAAACTTGGATTCCATTCAAAATTGTCTCTGGTTGGTTTGCTACTTGTCTTACTATCCTCAAACTTGAGAGCTGGTTTCCATATTATCTGTTGTGAATGAAGGTGGAAGGAAGCCCTACAACTTATTATATGTCCTCGCACTTATGTATGGTGGATATGGGCTGACCCTGAAGTTCGGTTAGACTAATGCCCAATCTCTTTGAGCACTCCTGAGTGATAGATCATGTCAATTCACCTTAGAAAGTATTTTGATTGCGAAGAAAACAAGTTTGTGGTTGTCCTAGCCTTAATTAAATGGAATGCGGCTAATCATTGGCTTGTAATTTCTAATGCAGGTTTTGGTGAACAAAAATACTGCTAGTGCTAGTGAAATTGTGAGCAGCTGGAAATTCTAAATTTTGGTGTCATCTAGTAGCAAATTTGTAATTTCGGTGTTGTAAGCAGTCGTCCTATTTCAGGTTGCTAGTGCACTCCATGACAACTGTAGAGCTGTTCTAGTGGGGGAAAGGACTTTTGGCAAGGTCTGAGACTCAAGACTCTTGAGTACATGCTTTTATGCCTACGAGTTAGATCAATTTTCTGGTCAGATTTCTTCACTAGGTTCAGCATGTCATTGTTATTGACCTGAAATCATCGTAAAATTGATGCAATAACCATTTTGAGGGCATTCTAAAAAAGAAAAAAAAAACCATTTTGAGAGAATTTCTTCAATCACAACATTATGTCCAGCATGGGTAATACAATACCAAGAAGGCATTCACGAATTGCATTGAATCATGGTTTTCTTTCCTCATATGTTTTCCCAACACTTAAAGCTTAGTTGTCACGAATTGTTGTTATCACTTTATATTCCTGTGCTCTACATATTATGATGTTCTTGATGATTAGATGATCCTAATTTTCGATTAACGATGCTTTGGTTCCCCATGTGAAGTCTGCTGACTGTTGAACCTTTCATAGGGCCTGATTCAATCTGTTTTTGAACTTCATGATGGATCGGGCGTGGTTGTCACTATTGGAAAGTATGTCACACCAAACCACATGGACATAAATGGCAACGGAATAGAGCCCGATTTCAAGAAGTTTCCAGGTAAGAAAATCTTCACTTCATATTAAATGAAAATATGCGCATAATAATTGAGATGAATTCTGTTTGCAGCTTGGATTGAGGTCATTAAACATCTATCGAAATGTCGTAGACTACAGGAAGGATAAAACTCACATTGTATGCTCTCTCTCTCTCTCTCTCTCTCTCTCTCTCTCTCTCTCTCTCTCCGGCCTTGACCTTTTTGGAGCTTAAAAGCAAACCCCAAGGATGGGGTCCTTTGTGTCTTTTGTTTACTGTGTATTTTGTTTATTGAAAAAACATGAAAACTAAGCAAGAAGTTGTCAATGCAATTGATAATATGTAGAGCACAGGAATGTTTGCTTTGTTTAGGTGATGCAGATACTGTGTGTTTAGGTGATTCAGGCATGGACTCATTCTATCTTGATAATGTTTAGGTGATGCAGATACTGTCATAGCTAGCTGCCTTGATTTTCCCTCTACGATTGCAGCCTTCAAAAAATGGTCGTATAATTGATGGGCTGGCAAATTTGTCCTGGAGCAATTTTGAACCGACGTTTATAGCCTGAGATGACTGGAAGTAATTACTTATATTCTTTCAGAATCTTCTTTATCTGAGGTCCAAACTTGAGAGACATTCGATCGAAGGTCAGGAGTTCTCATCGCCAACTCCACGGGCTTTGAAAGGCGTTTCCAGTGAAATGAACAGCACAATGTCCATACATTTGACCTTGAAGACCACCAGCAGGTATATTTTGAAGTATGCTTTGTAAAGATAGAAGATGTTTATTGCATGGCAGTTTTAATATTATAGGCCCAGTACAGTAATCATGACCTGGTTTATATGGACGAGAACTGTATATAGATATGTATGCATCATCCTTAACAAAGGAATAGCAAAAGCAATTTTGGCGGAGTTACTTTTTGCACTAATCAGGATTTGGTTGCTGGGTTTTGGGCAATGGCTAAGCTACGGCCGTCATTGTGTAGCATGTATCATAATTGGACAAAATTTGTTTATTGTAGAAAGCAATATGGAAGTGTCTGACAATGTCCATAAGAGTTAATGGAAGGGTGCGTCTCCATAAACCCTAGGGTTCAATTTCTTCAAAAACTCAAAAAGTATGGTGCTGCTACAAGATCCAAATCGTCTCCATTGCATGAATGGAATAGAGATGTCCATTTCATTTACCAAGATCTTAACACCTTGTTTATACCCAAATTTGGCACAAAATTACGAACAGTAAATTGGAGAGAGGTATTGATAACAGTGGCAAAAGTAGGATTAACTGGTTAACTATTTTGTTAGAGATTTAGAACCATTGAGGCTTTAATTATAAATAAAATAAAAACACAAATCAATAAAAATAACACAGTAGATTTTGATTGGATGAAAAGAAAACAGAATTGCATAATGTGCTATGGAGATTAATCAACAGGGAGACAGAAATTGGAACACAAATTCGTTGAGGGGGAAAAAGGGTGCATAGAGAAGAACACAAAAATAAGGAAGATTACAAAAAGTGTATTACCTTTTCTTAATACCTCTGAAGAGGAACTTTGTCATGTTCACTTTGGTCTCTGCACTACCTAGATTAATTAAAGTGAGTGATCAATGTAAAACGTACACATACATAGCATTGCATTAACTACCAGTCTACCACCATAAAAAAAGAGAGAGAGAGAGAGTGTGAGGGAAGCCATTAATTTAGGCCCATTCTATTCACAATTCACTATTTACTCTTACAACCCACTAAAAACTTCACACAATACCCATAAATTATACTAGTGGCTAAAGACAAAAATGCCCCTAAATAAAATCAACACACCCCAACACCCCCTCTTCTTCCTCGTTTCCCTCCTCTTCGAATCAGATGCCACCTACGCCCGACCCCACCTCTTTTGACCTACCACCGCCATCCCTTTCCACCTCTGAATTTCTTGGTCATCTCACTCTCAAAGGAGAACGAAAGAACACTCATCCAATCCATTTGAATACTAAAAACTTGACAGGAAAAAACTGTCCAGAATTTCGACATTCACACCCTGAAACACAAAATAAAAAAAACCAAAAAACTAAAAGGAAAGAGTATTTTGAAGATTGAAAACAGCCTTATCTAAAATCGTATGATGAACGTTAGCCTATATGTATCGAACAGTTAGAACTCAACTGTGTCCGTGTCGGACTTACCGCTGCTAAGTTTTAAATTATCTTTGTAAAATTTGTGTTCGAGAATATCCCCACTACCAAAGTTTGTGAGAACGAAAACTATAAACGAAAATTGACAAACATTACTGTGACCGGAGTAGATGT
>JAXBDA010009115.1:0-13262 GCA_036023075.1 Gaultheria prostrata
AGCGGTCAGTGCCGCGAGGGATCGCCACGTGTCACGCGGTGGTGCGTGACATTTGTCATCACCTTACTGGAAGGTCAAACTTGGGACTCCTCCACGTGGGTCAATACGCTGACCCTTCCTACAAGTTGCAACTCCAAAGGGCTTGCATCTTCTCGTACCAGGATTTTAATGATCTCGATAGCTTGTGGGCTTGTAGGACTCAGTCTCATGTTGTATTTCCTCTATCACTGTTTGTTTAGAAAGAAAACAAACGTATCTTCTTTCAGATTATTAGGTAACTCATTTCTAGAACTGTCCTACCAAAGTCTACTTAGAGCTACTGATGGGTTCTCCCCAGCCAATTTAATTGGTGTCGGAGGCTTTGGTTCAGTGTATAGAGGAATTCTTGATCATGGAGGACAAGTTGTTGCAATTAAGGTACTAAATCTTCAGTTCGCTGGAGCATCCAAGAGTTTCACAGCCGAGTGTAAAGCCTTGAAGACCATCGGACACCGAAATCTTGTAAAGGTGCTCACAGCTTGTTCAAGTGCTGACTATCAAGGCAATGATTTCAAAGCTCTGGTTTATGAGTTCATGGTCAATGGAAGCCTAGAGGAGTGGTTGCATCCAAATGAGAATGAGCATGGGGTGGATGAGGAGTCAAAAAGTTTAAACCTTGTAGAAAGGTTAAATATTGCAATTGGTGTCGCTTCTACACCTGATTATCTCCACCATTATAGCCCAGAACCAATAGTTCACTGTGATTTAAAGCCCAGCAACATTCTTCTGGATGAAGAAATGGATGGACATGTAGCTGATTTTGGACTAGCAAGATTCTTTCGAGATGCTACTTGTAAATCTTCCGCAAATCAATCAAGTTCCATTGGCGTAAGGGGTTCCGTCGGTTATGCAGCTGCAGGTAAATGCACTTCTTAGCGCTTTTCTTGGTTTTCCTTCACATCTCGACTTTCCGAAATCTAAACTTGAGTATCCAAAATTCTTCGATTTAATAACAACATTTTTTCCCCATAAATTTTAGAGTACGGCATGGGAAATGAAGTGTCGACATCCGGTGATGTCTATAGTTATGGAATCCTCGTACTGAAGATGTTTACTGCGAAGAGACCTACGGATAGCATGTTTAGTGATGGTATGACTCTCCACAACTTTGCTAAGCTAGCTCTACCTGAAGAAGTAGAGAGCATTGTTGATCCAGCACTTCTTCAACAACAAGAAAAGGAGCAGGCCAATAATGGAAGGAACGAAGGTTTTGCTAGCAGTCACAGGATTCGGAAGTTCTTCATTTCAATACTTAACCTTGGAATTGCCTGCTCAGAAGAGCTTCCTAGAGATTGACTGGCGATGAATGAGGTTGTTTCTAGGTTGCATATGATCAAGAACACTCTTCTTGGAGATGGAATCTACTACTCTATTCATGGCTTGCAGCACGGTCGATGAGGTTTTGGAAAGTAAAACCATTGTCTATTTCTTTTGCAAACTTAAGGAGAACCTAAATCAGCCATATTGATGTTACAAATAAAAGAATTTAGAAAATACAATAGAATAAAGATTTTAGCCAACCTCTTTTGCCACATTCCTATTCAAGATACCGGAATCTTAGGTTCACAAGTTCAACGTAAGATGGTCCTTCAATAAGGTCTGCAGCTACTGAGTCGGGCACGCGATTCTGGTTTGTCCTACTTTTTGATTTTCAAAAATGATTTCTCTAGCTCTGGATCTTCTTACTTTGTTAAAGACTTAAAGTAATTACCTATTTAAGTGCATCAAACTGTTTCAATTTCTAATGGTTTTGTTCTCTGCTCGTATGTAATTGCCGTACGATTGGCCTTAAAATGTCTCGTGGCTTAAAACTAAGTGAATCTGCATGTTGCTTTCGCGGGTTGATACAGGTAATGTCCTATTTCCTTTTCCTTTCTATTACGTTTGTACTTTTTTTTGTGTGTGCGCGTGAAGAATGCAACTTTCAGAAGGCTATGAGTTGCAATGAGAATAGATTTCATAGTTCCAGTAAAATGGTTAGATTCGCTACGCAAAAGCTTTCCGTATTGTAGTAAACAAAATTGCCTTAGGTATTCCAAATGCTTGTTAATTATTTTGACATGTAACAGTAACATATTGTTTTTGTGCACGAGAACTTATATACAATGACAGTGGTCAGTGACGGACGCAGGATTACGAATTTGACCTCGCTTGCGGGGACCACTCTTTAGTAATTTTACTAAAGAAAAAAAAAAAAACCTAAAAGTGTACTATAGCTGGGAAGAATATTGGGAGGAGTGCAAGGACCAAACACCCCCTCGCACCCCCCGGTCCACCCCTGGATGTGGTATTGGTATTTTGTTTTCCAATGAGATGAAGTGTTTTTTTGGTACATGTTTGCTTGTTCCTTCATGAAACTCATCATTTAGCAACCATCAGAAGAAGATAAATATGTGTTGCACTTAATTTTTCATCTCATCTATCCAAAGCCAGTTTTAAGTTAATTCCAACCTTCTGATGACATTTTTGTCAGATGTCGATAAAGCTTATAAAGTATCTAATGATCAACTAGTTGTCCTGATCAGTTTAGTATTGTTATTGTTCATGGCTAAATGAACCGGCAATTTGAAAGCGCAAAAATTGGAAAAATAATACATGAAACCCCCTAGTAGCCAATTGGCGATAGCTGATTCGGAACTTCACTCATAAACCATACTAGTTGGTATTGATACTGATATCTGTCATAATTTCCAAACAGTAGTCTAATGAAGTTCAATCAAGCAACATTACTTTGTTGAGTCCAATTCTGAGCAGTTTACTCTCAGGAATCTTTGAATTTTGAACACAAGAAATTCTGACAAAAGTTTCAAGCTCTATATGAAGCACAAGCCCAATGCAGAAATCAGAGTACCAACTCACTCAGAGCTCAGCAGTCCCAGCTCTTATCTGAACCAATGCTATTGCCTCAGCCTTGTTTTGGTATTCATTATGGGAACATTGGCTTCTCGAGCTGCATTTCGCTCTCTCCAGAAAGTGTCAATGTATGAGAAGTGTGAGCAATGGATGACTCGTTGTGGGCGTGTCTATTCAATGTGAAAGATGTAGAATCCCCTCCCCCCTGACCGACAAGCCTTAATTAGGTAGGAGTCAATCAGTTTGCAAACCTCGCAGATGAAGAGTTCAAATTGCGCAATA
This sequence comes from Gaultheria prostrata, assembly GCA_036023075.1. Taxonomy (NCBI): domain Eukaryota; kingdom Viridiplantae; phylum Streptophyta; class Magnoliopsida; order Ericales; family Ericaceae; genus Gaultheria; species Gaultheria prostrata. Next base: position 3,175 of record JAXBDA010009115.1, read on the forward strand.
GGTTCAAGAGCCATGTCTACTCCACTCAAGTCTTCCTTTCGATATGGAAATGTGCCGGTAGAGCTATGCCATCTACCATCGATTGGAGGAAGAAAGGCATTGTAACAGCTATTTAAGGACTAAGGCCAATGTAGTACGTTGCAGTTGTCTTGTTACCATTAAATAGAAGCCATAAACGGTGGCACAATCTTCAGCCCAGGCCGAGTATGTTTTGGCATGGCAACTTCACAAGCAATTTGGCTCAAGAGGATTTTGGAAAATGTTGGCGAGCATACTCCAATATCATTGACAACAGGTCCGGAGTTACCATGACAAAAAATCCCGTCTACCATAGCCGAACAAAGAACATTGCCTGATCATCAAGCATCACTTTATTCGGGAGGCCATGGAGGATGATAAGATTCAACTCAGGTATTGCAGGACCAAAAATCAAGGGCAAGTTTCAATATTTGAAAGAAATGTAGGGTGTCACACAACAAGTCTTTAAGGAAGGTTGAAGTTTAATGCCTTGTTGTATTGTGTATTTGGGCTAAATGTTTTGTTTAGATTTGGGCCATAAAATGTTTAACAGTTCGCTTCTGTTTTGCTACTACCGTTGGTAATGACTTAAACGTACATTAATAAAAAAAAATTATCATCTACCTGAAAAATTTATGATAATTTTTTTAATGGTGAATTTATTTTAATTACTATGGGAAATTTTATGATACTTGTATATTCAGTTATTATGATAAATTTTATCTCCATGATTCAACAAAATCTCCTATATGAAGAAATTTTGCACAACTTTTTGGATGATGAAATGTGGAGTAATTTATGTATTTAAAAACTTTCCTAATCTTTCTTTAGATAAGTTTTTATAATTTGAACATGGTAAATTCGATGTTGTTTATTTACAATGAAATTTAGTACTAGTTTACTTTAGCTTTTGTTTTTGTTGAAAGATTTGTTATTTAGGCATATGTACTAAAAGAATATGTACTAATAAATGAGTGCGTTTTCATTTAATATATGTAGATGTATTATTTGTCTCACTCGTGTGAAATAGGTCTTTTTCTAGTTGTATTAGATACACACGGTGTGTTATAATCCTTTTTTATTTTTTTATTTTTTATCTACATGGGTTACGATCTTTAGTATTAATAAAGTTCTTACTCTTCCTAAAAAGAAAAAAAATAAATGCCTGCACGTTCAGTTTCTTGGCTTCAAGTAGTTGAAAAAGTACCCCATTCTCAAAAAATTAGAAAAAATTACTTAATGGGGAACACAATTGCTTCATAGTTTTGTGCGATTTGATCAACAAAACAATGACTTCAAACCATCTTAAGAATTTGTGTCGTGTCATACAAAGTTTTTTTTTTAGATGAAGACATAGAAATCCATTAAATCAAACCCCCTAGAACACATATCAAAACAATAAATCCTAAAATCTACCAAAAATCTACCAAAAAAATCGAAAACTACGAAAAACAAAATGAAAAAACAGAACGAAAATCAGAAAAAAAAACCGTCGCTGCCACTCGCCGTCGGTGTTGGAGGCCTAAATCGGTCTCCCCTTGGTCCAAAAATCAAGATTCCGGCCGCCCACACTGGTCGGAGAGCAGATCCAGCCATGCATGGGGAGTTACCGGCAAATCAATGAGCGGAAGTGATAAAGGAGAGGAGGAGCGAGAGGTGGAGTGGCTGGAAGACGGGAGAAGGGGGTGGGGACATGCGGCGGAGTGGGGAGGTCTTCTCTGGCTAGATCCCCTTTTCTCTGCTCTCTCTCTCTTGCTCTACACTCTGCTATCTCTCTTCCACTGTCATACAGCTCAGTGTTTCAAAAGATTAAATCTCCCTTCGAACCTCATTTGATAAAATGAGGCAGTGATAAAATGAGATAGCACTTTACATGGCACAAGGACAAAAGGCATAATTACTATTTTGCCCCTGCCCAAAAAAGTAAAAAAAAGAAAAGTACAATCATTACTCATATATGGTGGGGCCCCTTAAAGAAAAGAAAGGGCAAAATGGTAAATGATGCATTGGGTGGTGATTTAATCACACTTGGATTTTATCTAATGGGAAAGAGAGTGATTTTATCAAGTTCTTGATTTTATGAAATTTCTCATAAAATCTAAAGGAAAACTCGGCCAAAGTAAGAAGGGAAAAAAAAAAGGAAAGGAAAGTGACCTAGCCTGCTATTGTTGAACAGATATTTTAAATCTTGTTGAAGCATTTTTAAGTATGGGGTTCACACTGTACAATTGCAACATTCACATTAAGACTGTCAATGTGATCTCATTACTCAGGGACGGGAGTTTTTATCTCTTTATATGTGTCAATAGATTATCCGCGCCGATTCTGACACAGTAATTTGATAATATGAATTAAGAAATTCGGGAACAGCCCGCCACGTAGCTAAATAAATACACTTACGATATATTGTGAGGGACCCGTTGAAACGAATTCGACACGACGTCCTGAACAAAAGAATTCTTGGCTTGATGGGGGTTTTGATCTCGCTCTTCAATAGATTTTCGGCGCCGTTTGTGACCAGGAAAGGATGCAGTATATGATTTTTAAATATATAGAGCTGAATAAATACACTTCTAGAATATCATGAAGTAAGAGTTTTGTATTATTCTCCTCAATAGCTAGGTTCTCGGCGCCGATTGGAAGACATTAATATTTCAATATTCATGATATAACTCAAATAGAACCCAGTGAGCTAAACAAATACACTTCTCGGGAATACCATGAGAGGCCCACAAAAGAATAATTTCTACAATGTTCCGTCATAGATAGAAAAAAAAAAAAAAAAAAAAATCCTCACTTATGAGATAGGTGGGGTCCGCAAAGGGGTATTTCACTAAGCAGTTTTGTTTTAAAATTGTTTTTTCACAATTTTTTATGTGATGTATTATGAGAGAATGACCTGTCTTGATCTTTGGAAAAAACTATTTTTTCTAAAAACTGGCTTAGTGAAAATATGTAAGCTAATCACAGCTTTCTTAACATGTGATAAGAGGCCCATACTTTTTTTTCCCCCCTAGAATGATGATTTTTTTTTTCCATTCATAATCTATTACATGGGGGAGGGGGAAGTGGACCAGACTCAATCCTGGGATGCAGTGTGGGGCATTGATGGTTAGTCTTGCTCCTACATTTTCCCTTCCAACCTTCACACTAATGATGTCTGAAAGCAAATTAGAACTTACCATTTTTTAAGAAGCAATCATAAATTTGGCCTTCCTACTAAACTGCAGCTGGAATATATATATATATATATATGAATTTGTGGTAGTAATATTTAACCATGACAAATTTGGATCAGTTTTTTTTAGGCTGTTCCATTTGTTCCATTATTAGTCCATTCTATGGGACTGCGTATTACATTTTTCTAACCTTTTTTTTTTCCCGGGTGCATATATAGTAAACATAATTTGTCGCTCATTAATTACCCATTTCTTTATTTTAGTCACACATTTTAATAGCATTTTACAAATACGGGTATACCAAAAAAACCTCACAATATTTATGCATTTTGTTGGTCGTTATGTATTTTTTGCTCTTAGCATGCAAATTATTATTATTTTTTATATTGTACCATAGGCTTCTCAGTTCTCATTAATAATATTCTGAAATCGCTAATACATCCAAAATTGAGAGGCAAATGTGGAAGAGATTTTTTTATATTTGCAGCCAAATGACCTCATCAGGAATGTCTTTGTCAGAGCATTCCATCAAGCACCTAGTAAAGAAGTAATTTGGCCGAATACGACATATATTATGTACTTGGTGCGAAGTTTTCTCTCTATATAAAGCTGATCATTACCAATTGTATCTCCAACCTCATTGAAACATATATCCTTCCTGCAACTAATACAATGGCTTCCACAAACAATTACCAATGCATTTGCTTGGCTGTGCTATTCATTCTGGGAATTTTGGCTTCTCAAGCGGCGTCACGCTCTCTCCAAGATGGATCCATTGCTGAAAAGCATAAGCAATGGATGGCTCGTTATGGACGTGTATACAAGGATGCTGAAGAGGAGGGGCGACGATTGTTGATATTCAAGGACAATGTGGACTATATAGAATCTTCCAACAATGATGCGAACAAGCTATACAAGCTTGGGGTTAATCAATTTGCGGATCTTACAAATGAAGAGTTCAAACTACGCAACAATTTCAAGAGCAATAGATCGTCAAGGGCAACATCTTCCTTTAAATATGAAGATGTGATTGATGTGCCATCTACCATGGATTGGAGGAAGAAAGGGGTTGTAACACCTATTAAAAACCAAGAACAATGTGGTAAGTTTTTTTTTGTTATTCACAATAACAAAATGCAGAAATTAGGAATATTGTGTTTTCCAACACTTTATTACGTTATCATTGTATAGGATGTTGCTGGGCATTTTCTGCTGTGGCATCTATGGAAGGAATAGTTGCGCTAACATCCGGTACTTTAATCTCTTTGTCTGAGCAAGAGCTAGTTGATTGTGACATCAATGGTCAAGATCAAGGCTGCAATGGTGGTCTCATGGACGATGCCTTCCAATTTATCATACAGAATCAAGGCCTTACCACCGAAGCAAACTACCCTTACCAGGGCGTTCAAGGCACTTGCAACCAAAATGTAGCCTCTGCAGCCACGATAACTGGCTATCAAGATGTGCCAGCCGATAGTGAGAGTTCTTTGTTGCAGGCAGTTGCGAACCAACCAGTCTCGATTGCCATTGATGGGGGGGATCCCGACTTCCAGTTCTATTCAAGCGGTGTTTTTACAGGACAATGTGGCACCCAGCTTGACCATGGGGTAGCAGCTATCGGTTATGGGACCACAGGTGATGGGACCAAGTATTGGTTGCTCAAGAACTCGTGGGGCACAACTTGGGGTGAAGAAGGGTTCATGCGCATACAGAGAGATGTTGCTGCAAAGGAAGGCCTCTGTGGCCTTGCAATGGACCCTTCATATCCTACCGCATAAGGTTGAATATTACAAGAAGTGACAATATTACTTATGTAAAATAATAAACCCATCGTTGTTATTGTGCCTTCCCTACATATTTCCTTGTTCATTATCAATGCAATGAACTAGTATATTTAGCACATATTTGTGAATTTAATCATCCTCTTTATGCATATCCACAACATGCCAAATTTGATTTTTGTGCTTAAGTTGCAATGCATGACTCCTTTTGGGTTTTAACTTTGTGGCCCTGTACATTTCGAAGGCTGCTTTCCTTATTGATCAAAACACACGTAAACTGCATATTCATTCCTTTTTTTTTGTGTGGTTCAACTCAATTCGGAATTCATCTTCTTCTAAGACTTGGGAGGAGGCTCCAAAACCTGCTCCATTGCGATCAAGCACTCATAAATTTAGGGGTGAGCATGAACCGGATTGGTCAGATTTTGTACTAAAACCAAGAACCAAACAACTATCTACGTACGGATTATGAATTTAGAAAACCAAACCAACCCGTAAAATTCATAGACCTAAACAAATGCAAATTATTACAAAGTATGGTTTGGTATCGATTTTGAACCATAGTTTGCTTGAAATTGAGATATTATCTTCATAAACTATTTAAAGTACTTAAAATATTATTGAACGATTATACCAAAACTTACATTATAACCAATTCTCTATTAAAATCTCACCAAAATCACTACCATCAATCAACTAAAGAAGAGTAGAATACTAGTAAGTAGTGAAGGAATAAGACCATGAAATAGAGTACTGGATTAGGAAATTAGTTACTGAGCAAAAAGATTAGGAAATCAATTAATCACGAAGCCCAAACCGTGAATGTTTAGTGTATCGAAATTGCAGGAATATGTTATCATATATAGAAGTTTATGGAATTAATCTTGGAAGTGAAATCATAGGGTAGTTTAATGGTACATTAAGTTAGGAAATTAATTGACTATAGAAAAAAAAATTATTCAATGTATCTAATACATATATATTACGGTTCAGATCGGTTTGGAACTAGAACTATTGACGTAAATCCACAGGCTAAACCATTTAACATGGTTTCTAATTTTTTAAAACCGGACCAAACCACTTTACTAAAAAATCGAATTGAACCAATCCAAACGGTTTGGATTGGTTTGGATTAGACTCACCGCTTGACGATTAGTTTGCTCACCCTACTCATAACGTTACCAAACATTTGCGATCTGAAAATTGTGGCATTCTCTACTAGTTGTACTCTGTCTACTACTGAATCAGTAATAGGAATGGCATTTCTTGCCCACGTATTGTGAATCTAGAATACTTTATCAGGTTTTACTTGGTAAGTCGAGAAATTGTTCATGGAAAAACCTTTTGCGTGTGCTTTCAAATCTAAGAGCTTCTTTGCATTCTGTAGTTAGGCGCTTCAAACGCTGACCTTCCCTATAGTGTGTTCCTTTTAAGCCCAACTCAGAGGGACCTCATAAACAAAAACCCCTTGGGGTCCTCTGTTTCATAAATTTGGTGATGGGGTGTGTTCAAATGTGGGTCAATCCTTGAATGCAAAAGTTTCTTCTCTCATCCAAGATGGGGTGTGGAGATGGCCTAGGGGAAGGAATAGAATTATACATGGGTGATCCAATCAAACACCCCAACTTCTTTTACTCCCACCATGTTTGTGGACGATTCTGTGGTGTGGTCTCCCTCACTCTCTGGCATGTTTACCATGAAGTCGGCTTGGAAGGCTATTTGTGGCACCTTTATCCCTCAAGATTGGTGCGAGGTGGTCTGGTTCCCTAAGCATGTTCCTAGGTGGTCCTCCATCCTCTGTTTAGCTATGCAACACAAATTAAGCACCAAAGATAGATTGCTGGTCTAGGATGTTGTATCTAATGATGCATGTGTTCTCTGCAATGATGGGGGGACTGATTCACATAACCATTTATTCTTTGATTGCCTATATTCCAGGAAAGTGTGGACTGGGATCTTGAGGAAGAACCAGGTTGCTAGGAATCCTTTGACATGGAATGACAAGATCATTTGGTTTATTTTGCACTCTAAGGGCAAAAGCCTCAGGAAATCTATCCTTAAGCTCTCTCTGTCAGCTGCTCTGTATCATATTAGGGGGGAGAGAAATCGAAGAGTTTTCCAGCAAACGGTTTTGAGTTCCGATTCTCTTGGATTGCTAATTATCAATGCTATCAGGGATTGCATGTTGTCATGGCAAAATGTGAAGGTTTGTCAGGAGTCTAGAGATATATACCACAGCTGGAATGTTTCCTATAAATCCCTTGAGTTTGCAACTTTGTAATTTTTTTCCTGTTGTATAGGTTTGTGTGCGCACTTAGGCATTTGATGTGATAAGTGTTGTCTTAGTGTTTTTTTGTTGGTTTGTAGTTTAGTTTTTTGGCCTTGCTTGGTCAAGTAGTTGACTTTAGGTCCTTTGGACTTCTCTATAATCTGTGTTAACGGGTTTTCAATGAAAGAGTACCTTTTACCGAGAAAAAAAAAAACTCATAAACAAAAAGCTACTGGAATACCCATTGTATATTGTTTAGTAGCATTTCTCGATCGAGAAGCCTGGGCCGCAGAAGAAATTAAGCTCTTGATGAGGTTAGGCTCTCGAAGTAAAATGTTAGCGTCACTGAAGTCTAAAAGGAAGAGAAAATGCAAACTTAATCCCATAAGGTATGTCTAGTGTTTCTTCTCTACCAAATCACACAAAACATTACCCAAGTTTCACAACTCCTAAGAACGCCACATTTTAGTTTTAGTTTGTAATGAAAACAATAATTTCAATTTTAAATTAAGTTTTAGTTTGATTATGAAGATTTAATTAGTACGTTTGGAACTTAAAGAGAGAGAAAAATAATGTTCAAATGATAGATTTTGAAGTATGATAATAGTTTTTTTTTCAATGATTGTATGTTTAATTTTTGCAATGATATATCTCTTGTAATGATTTTTTATGAAGACTCTATTTCACTTAAAATATGTGGAGGGACTCATTCAAGGAGTCCGTTTCGGGCCTCCGACATTCTTGAGCCAGCACTTATTAGTGCCCGCCTTGAAAGCAGGTTTAGGGAGTCTCCTCCCAAGTCTTAGCAGAAGATGAATTCTAGATTGAGTTTAACGACGAAAAAAGGAAGGAATATACAATCTATGTCATAAACAGGGAGAGAGTTGTCTTCGAAATGAGAAGAATTTGGGTGCCATGTGGTATCTGACGTGGTACCCAAATTCTTCCCGGGAAAAGCTAGTTAAAATTAGGACCGTCCAAAATATTTTTGGACAATCGGGATGTGCGCCGGATACCTCCACTTTTTACCCTACACGGACCCCCAAATTCTTCACATTGTGAAAAAGTCACAACCCAAAAGGATTGATACCTTGCAAGTGCACTGTGAGAATCAAATTTAGTATATTATTGATATACATCAAGAAGTGATTAAATGAACAGTGATACCATACAAAGTTTTTTGCATCGATAATGAACAAGAAGAGATGTAGGGTAGCCACAACAACATGTTTATTATTTCACTTAAGCTGTCACAACTTCTAATAGTCAATTTTATTTTGTAGGATATGAAGCTGCCATTGCAATGCCACAAAGCCCTTGAGGTGCATCAATATATCTTTGCATACGTATGTAACCTTCTTCACCCCATCCTGTGCCCCAGGAGTTCTTCACCAGCCAGTAGTTGGTTCCATCATTAATGTCGACTCCATATCCAACAGCTGCTACACCGTGATCAAGGTTAGTGCCACATGGTCCTGTGAACACACCGCTTGAGTAGAACTGGAAGTCGGAACCTCCTGCATCAATGGCAACAGAGACTGGTTGGTTTGCAACGGCCATCAACAATGCAGTCTCATTATTGGCAGGCACATCTTCATAGCCTGTTATAGTGGCTGCAGGATTAGCGGCTGCATTTTGGTTGCAAGTGCCTTGAACGCCCTGGTAAGGGTAGTTTGCTTCGGTGGTAAGGCCTTGATTCTGTATGATAAATTGGAAGGCATCGTCCATGAGACCACCATTGCAGCCTTGATCTTGACCACTGATGTCACAATCAACTAGCTCTTGCTCAGACAAAGAGATTAATGTACCGGTTGTTAGCGCAACTATTCCTTCCATGGATGCCACAGCAGAAAATGCCCAGCAACATCCTGCATGTTGATAACGTACGAAGTGTTAGAAAATGCAAAATACTCTACGATCCATTTTATTGTTTTTGTTCTGTGACGAAAAAATTACTTACCACATTGCTCTTGGTTTTTAACTGGTGTAACAGCCCCTTCAATTCTCCAATCCATGATAGGTGGTGCATCAGCCACATTTTCATATTTAAAAGAAGATCTTGTAGCTGAGAGACTATGGCTCTTGAATTTGTTGCGTAGTTTGAACTCGTCATTCGTAAGATCGGCAAATTGATTAACCGCTAGCTTATAAGGCTTGTTGACAGCTTTGTTGGAAGATTCTATATACTCCACATTGTCCTTGAATATCTTCAGTCGTTGTCTCTCCTCTTCTTGATCCTTGTACACGCGTCCATACCGAGCCATCCATTGCTTATGCTTCTCAGAAATCGATGCATCTTGGAGAGAGCGAGACATAACTTGAGAAGTCATAGCTCCCAAAACAAACAGCACAGCCAAGCAAATGAATTGGAACTTGGTTGTGGAAGCCATGTTCGTAAAAGAAGATGGGATATATGTTGTAATGTTGAGGTTGGAGGCACAAGGTAATGGTCAGCTTTATATAGAGAGTCCAACGACGTAATTGTGGGGAATCACATTTTTACAAGGTGCAAAATAAAATGTTGCGACATTCTTGACTAAGTCATTTGGCTGCAAGTATTAAATTATGTTTCACATTTGCCTCTTATTGTTCTTTATGATATTGCTCAAATTTTTATATTGTGATGTCATTGATTAAGTCTGTCTTTTTTTTTTTTTTTGTAGTACATGATTTCATCATGTTGCAATATTGAGTGAATTTTACTTATAACCCTCAAACTATGCACCATTTTTCTATGTCGTCCTCAAACTACCAAAATCACCCATTTCGTTCTCAAACTATCCTATTTTATCCTATTGGGTCCAATTCCTAACTTCCGTTAGAAAATTGGATGGAAAGTTG
>JAXBDA010009116.1:0-13261 GCA_036023075.1 Gaultheria prostrata
AAAATTCGTCCAGAACAGCTACTGCCCCTCTCATTCACTCTCTTCCTCCTCCAAACTCTCCCAAGAACTCTCAAACCAAGATCACAAAGCCCCATTAACATCCTTCAAGTTCTAGAGTGAGAAAAGTTAAGAAAATTGGGTTTTCACTTCAAAACATCAACCACAAGCTCCCACCTCTCATCTTCCACTTCAAGATCATCCAACACACTCCAAGGTACCCACATTTCACCATCAAATCCACATAAGGCCAGCCAAAGGGCTCCCTCCACCGGTTTTTTTCCTCAAAAACCAATTTTTTCGCAAAATCTTCGCAAAACAAGGTAGAAACTCGTACCCAACCTATTTCAAGCTTTTGAATGAGTTAGATTAGTCTAGGAGTAATTTAGAGTTGATGGGTTTAAGCCCCAAGTCAAGGGTTTCATGAAACCCGAGCCTCGAGTATTGACACTCTCCTTTTGCGCTCTAAATTTTGCCTAGCACCGCCCTTTCGGGTTTTCGGTCTAGTGAGCTCTTTTGATTGATGTGCCTTAAATATTTCCTAAGCCGCCCCATGTGGGTTTCCGACTTAGCAGGCTTGCTCTAATTTTTGCCTGGCACTGCCCGCCCTTGCGGTTTTCAATCCAGCGAGCTTCTTTCAAGGGTAATATCTCTTGAGCTGATCCATGTTGACCAAAGTAGAGAATTCATTGTCGTCGAGATCAATGAGTTGAGTTGCGCTTCCAGACAGGATTTTCTTAACGATGTATGACCCTACCCATTTTGCCAAAATTTCCCACGTGGATTGAAAACTGGAGCCCGGATCTCCTTCAGAACCATATCCCCTTCTTGCAAATTCCTGGATTTGACTTTCTTGTTGAAAGCTTGTGCAATTCGACGCTGATACCCTTGAACGTGATACAAGGCTTTGAGCCTTCTTTCGTCAAACAACATGGGTTCCTCAAATCTCGCGCTCTGCCATTCAGCTTCCCCGATTTTTTATTCTATCATAACCCTTAGAGACGGCACTTCAAGTTCAATAGGGAGAACGGCTTCCATCCCGTAAACCAAAGAATAGGGTGTTGCCCTTGTCGGAGTACGAATGGATGTCCGATATCCCCATAGTGCCAACGGCAGCTATTCATGCCAATTCTTTGCGGACTGAGTAGTTCTTTCCAGTATTGACTTGATGGTTTTGTTGGCTGCTTCTACAGCTCCGTTTGTTTGCGGAGGCCGGTAGACGGTTGACTTGTGGAGCTGAATTCCAAATTCCTCGAGAACTTCCGCAGCTCTACCCTTGAAATGAACCCCGTTGTCAAACACGAATGTGTGAGGGACACCATACCGGTAAATGATGTTTTGCTTGATGAAATGAGCGACCTAAACCGCTGTAAGAGTAGTATACGAGGCAGCCTAGAGCCACTTGGTGAAATAGTCAATTGCGAGAAGAATGAACTTGTGTCTATTTGAAGCAGCCGGGGTGATTTTGCTGAGGACGTCGATGCCCCAGGCAAAGAAAGGCCAAGGCAAAGTCATGGAATGCAACTCCGACGGTGGTATATGCATGAGGTTGGCATGAATCTGGCATTTGTGGCACCGTCTCACATACTCAATGCATTTAGTCTTCGACGGTGGTATATGCATGTTTGAAAGATTTTCTTGGCAAGCATCCTCCCGTTCATGTGAGGGCCGCAAACTCTGTTGTGAACTTCTTCCATGATTTTGGTGGCTTCTTAACCGTTCACACACAATTTGTGCATTCCGTAATCAGACCTTCGATACAATCTACCCCCGCAGATGATGTAATGGGATGTTAGTTTTCGGAGAGCGATCCTTCTTGTCAGTTCCTTCCGGATATTCTCCCTTTTCAATGAAATTCCAGATATCGTGGTACCAAGGAGACCATCGTCGGGTTCATCAATAGCCATAACGTACTCGTAAACGGGCTCGTCCCTTTGCTCAATCACAATTGGTCGAAGCTTGACTCCATTCGGTATCTCCACCATTGAAGCTAATGTTGCCAGGGCATCAGCAAATCGATTCTTCAATCGGGGCACATGCATGAAAGTGACTACTTGGAATCAAGTCATCAAGATCCTTATGGTAAGGCTTCAACTTGTCTTCTTTGACTTTCCAATCGCCGTATGCTTGTGAAACCACCAAGTTGGAATCCCCAATTACCTCCAATCTCTTGACTCCGATTTCCAAGGCAGCTTTCATTCCTATGATACAAGCTTCATACTCCGACTGGTTGTTGGTGACTTCGAAGTTTAACGTGAAAGCAAGAAGGATGTGCGACCTTTCCAGTGAAATTAGCAGGACTCCGATTCCAAACCCTTTCTGATTGGCAGCCCCATCAAAGCATAACATCCATGCATCATTGGTTGTCGTCATGACATTTTCATCGGGAAATTCAAACTCTACGTCTTCTGGACCTTCTGCCGGGTGATCGGCCAGAAATTTGGCGACAGCCCAGCAAACCTTTTCCAGACTCAACCTCACTGAATAGGCTAACATGTAGTGCCTTAACTTCTTGGAAGCCCAGACTAAAGCCCAGCAAACCTTTTCCAGAGACGTGTATCGTTCTTCACATCCTGTCATTTTCTTGCTAATGTAGTACACGACCTTTTCACTTCCGCATTCTCCTCCTTGCCCGAGCATGCATCCCATAGCTAATGGGGTAACAGATAAGTACATGATAAAAGGTTGCCCATGTATTGGTGGCATCAGCACTGGAGGATTCTGGAGATAATTCTTGATGGTTTCAAAGGCTTTTTGGCACTTATTATCCCATTTGAACGATACACCCTTCTTGAGTAGACGAAACATCGGCTTGCAAGTTGAAGTCAACTTGGCGATGAATCTGCTGATGAACTAAATTTTTCCAAGGAAGCTCCGTATTTCCTTATCTGTCCGGGGTGGTTCCATTTCCAGAATGGCTTTGATTTTTGATGGATCTATCTCAATTCCTCGTGTAGTGATCATGAATCCCAACATCTTCCCTGCCGTGACTCCAAATGTGCATTTCTCCGGATTGAGACGTAACCTGTATTTGCAAATTCTCTCGAAGAACTTTTTGAGTGCCGGCAAGTGCCCTTCTCTCTCTTTAGCTTTGACGATCATGTCGTCCACATAGACTTCTACTTCCTTGTGGATCATGTTATGCAGTAATGTCGTGGCAGCCTTTTGATAAGTTGACCCGGCATTTTTCAAACCAAACGGCATGACCCTGTAACAGTAGGTGCCTCATTCTGTAGTGAAAGTAGTTTTCTCACGATCTTCGGGAGCCATGAGAATCTAATTGTATCCGGAAAAACCATCCATGAAAGAAAGTAGTGCATGCCCGACAGTATTGTCCACAAGTACGTCTATGTGTGGCAACGGGAAATCATCCTTAGAACTGGCCTTGTTTAAATCTTTGAAGTCTACGCAGACCCTTATTTTCCCGTTCTTTTTAGGGATGGGGACGATGTTTGCAATCCACTGAGGGTATTCTGTTACCATTAAGAATCTCGCGTCTATTTGCCTCTGAATTTCCTTCTTGATTTCCAACACCCAGTCTGGTCTCATTTTCCTCAGCTTCTGCTTGACAGGTTTTGCATCAGGGTAAAATGGGATTCGATGCTCCACAATCTCGGGATCAATTCCAAGCATATCTGCGTGTGACCATGCAAAAACATCTTCGAATTCTTTTAGGAGATCTGAGTGGGCTTTGAATTCTTCTGGAGATAGTCCGGAACCAATTTGAACCATGCGCGGATTATTTTCGTCTTTCAAATTTATAGAAACAATTTCTTCTTTTATCGGCTGAGCATGCATTTCGTCTTCCGTTTTGATTAGAGATCGAAGTTCTTCTGGAATTTCTTCCTCGAATTCGATCCCTTCATCGTCGGGGTCAACACAATTATTTTCGGACATAGCAAGATAAGCAAAGTCTATTTCATTCATATCAAATGCGAGGGCCCCAGGGGCATGATACATGACAGTGGACTCAAACTCGAACGCAAAATGATGACGCGGGGGAATGACAGACGCATGTTCTGACTCAGACTCGGACTCAGTGCTAGACTCAGATTCTGACTCAAATTTAGTGCTAGACTCTGACTCTGACTCAAATTCAGTGCTAGTGTAAATGACTTTAGGTAAAAAAGTGCAATTTTTATAAATTTCATTGGCGTCCACAATGAGCGTAGTAACATCTCCAAGGACTTCCTGGCTCAGCATCATCGGCTCTACTTCCTTGGCAAGCTCCAATTTAGGCTCCAAATCAAACAGCATCGCAGCAGGCTTGCCTTCTCCCATATCTATTGGATTCTCTTCCCCAAACAGCAATTTAAGATTCTCTGAGTCAAGAGTTTCGATCCAGTCAATCCGGAGTGCCTTGACCAATTCGTCCCTCTTTTCTGCTTCATCGTCACTGTCCCAAGTGTCATTTGCGAAGATTTCAAAGCCTGACAGCTTGGTCTTTGTTTCCATATCCCAGAATGGCTCTGGTTCTCCCCGATAGATAACTTTCGGAGCTTTCACAAATTGAATGAGCTTCTTCTTAGCACCAACTTGCATCTTTTTTCCATTGTTGAATTCATTGTCAGCCAATTCATAACCAGAACCGAAGCGGTGGTTATTCATCGGGAATTCATGGAATTCAGCCATCCCTTGATTGTTCGGACCTAGCCCCAGACCGGGCAGGTATTCCATTCTTGTCATCATTTCTAAGGCTGTCTAGCTCATTAAGAAGTCCTCATCCATCTTAATGGTAAAGACTGACCCAAAAGTATCAAAAGAGAAACCATCGAGGGTGATGCCTTCTTCTCCGTGAGTGATTTCAAGCAGCGGTGCGTTGCCGGGGACATGGGGACGGATCCCGGATTCTCCATGAATGGTAGTTAGAGTACCTGTAGCCAAGCCAAGTTGGATTTTCTGGTGTAGAGAAGATGGCACGGCCATGATATCTGATCAGTGAAGCCACGGCCTGCCCAGCAGGTTAAAAGATGATGGAATGTCAAGTACATGGAACTCGATGTCCGTTTTGAAGTTCTCGACAACCACTTCCATCTGGACTATCCCAATCACTTCTTTGCGAGTATTGTCGTATGCAAGCACTCTGAGGTTTGACGGCTGGAAGTCCTTGTTCTTGAAACCTAAACAGCAGGCTGTCCGTAGAGGACACACATTTAGAGCAGATCCATTATCTAAGAGAACAACGGGGGCCCATTTTCCCATGCACTTCAAAGTGATGTGCAATGATTTGTTGTGACCAGCTCCCTCTGGGGGTAAATCTTTCTCAGTAAATGTGACGACATGTTTCGCATGGGTTCGAGTAAGCAAGGCTACCATTGCTTCCAGAGGAGTGTCAGGTGGCACTTCCATGTTGGATAGAGTTTTGATCAACTTTTGACGATGTTCTCGGGAGGAAGAGAGTAAACCCAGATTAGCACTGATGTTGGAGTTCTTTCAAGTTGCTTTTGGACCAGATCTTCCGCCGTTGCACGATTTCTCTGAGGTGGTTGAGTAGTGACTTTGGGTTCAACAGGGACTGAATTTTCTTGAACGGGGTCATCCCAAATGAATTCTGCTGGCTGAGCCTGGTTTGAGGGATTTCCACGAAGATTAGCTAGTTGATAGATTCGGCCACTCCTTGTCACCCGATTGATGGTATCTTCCCAGAGTTGCTGGTTTTCGCCCCAGAAATTCGCAAATCCTTCATTAACCTTGCGTTTACCGGCTTTGATGGCTTCCCTTTTTCGTTTCTCATTTTGATCTTCGGACCACAAATCTGCCCAAACTGTCTTGAGCCTTTTGTTTCTTAATCTCCACGGCTTCCATCTTTGCTTTCAAATCCTTCACTTCTTGATCTTGCCAGAAAGACTGGTCTAGCATGAATTTATTGACTGTCCACACTTCATCGCTGCTGACTCGGATATCAACATCTTCGTCACTGTTCCATATGGTTGCCAGGGGATCAGTAATCAAAACTGATACATTGGAAAAATGTGGAAAATGGCGCGGATGGCCGCGGTTGAGATTCTTCCATGATGTATGCTTGCGGAAACCAATCGTGGCCACTGAAGACAGTTTCTATAGCGTGACGGCCTTTTTATTCAGGAGGTTAAGACAGTGCATAGCTGTTTGAGGGGTCGTGGGGAACTTCTCCATTTCTTGGGCTCATTTGATCTTCAAATTCCCCAAACAAGGCCAGGAGTGAAACCATGTCTAGTGGATCAGCATAGATTACTACTTCTTCAACTTGACTGATATAGAGGCCTTCCGATATACAAACAGCTAGCTTGTCACAGAATTCTGGGATGATGAAGTGGCTTGGGTTCCAAGAATTTAGCAAAGAACCGAACGATGCTTGTCGAGAATCCTCCCAGTCCCGATCTTTCATGGCCCATTCTCTTTCTTCTGCGAGGTCGCCCCATTTGAGTTTTGGCTTTTGTTCAACACTCCAGAGGGCACAGATCCCCAGGTTTTCCGGCACTAATACGAATGGTTTTGGTTCAGTGGCTGGCATGATGTACTGGCTTGGGTTAAATTCAGTTGGGTTTTGACTTTTTGGAAGGGAGCTGAGGGATATTTGGTTGATCTGGACATTTTGTTTGTGGTTAGGCAAGGGATTGGAAATGGTATTGGGTTTTTGCTCGGGGAGCGGAATGGCTGTCATCAACAAGGTCTTGGACTACGTGTTTGAGGCGGATACAGTTGTTGGTATGATGGCCGGGAATTTGGTGGTAGGCATAGTAGACGTTTGGATTGTGATTTGCGGGAAGCTCTTTAGGTAGTTTGAGAGGCTTGATGGCATTTTTCTCGAGAAGCTTTTTGTAGACAGTGGTAAGAGGGAAAGGGAAGTGATAGAATTCTTGTCATGGCCGGGATGTGGTTTGATGAGGTGGTGGTTGGGTAGCTATTTTGTTAATTGGTTCAACTTTCACTTGCTTGGGATTGGAGGAACTGGTCGGAGCTTGGTTGTAGTGGCTAGGTCCGAAAAGGTTGTTGCTGTTACCAGAGTAGACTCGCTTGGGTCGAGAAGCAGATTCTCCTTTGTCAAATATATCAGTGCAGATTGCGTCTTCAACAACAAGGCCAGCTTCATAAAAGGTTTTGAAGTCGGCGGTGGTTTGAAAAACCACCAAGTGCTTTGCAAATTCTGGTTCCAAATTCCGAGTGATAATTCTCATATGTTCTTTCTCCGAAGGTCTGTCTATCATCTGGGAAGCCTTTCCTCTCCATTTTCTTAACAAAGTCAGCAAAAGATTCGTTCTTCCCCATTTTTGTAGATTCCAACTCCCGGATAGTCATTTTCAGCTGAATGTTGTAGTTATACTGAGCCACAAATGCTGCCCCAATGTCTTCGCAAGTCTTCTTCTTTGAGTTGTCCAAGTTCAGAAACCAACGAAGTGCGGGTTCGGTCAGGGTTTGCTGGAACATCTGAACCATAGCATTCTTCTCAATATCATACATGGATACGGTACCCACATATGTTTGCAAGTGGGCTTTTGGATCACCACTTCCGTCAAACTTGTCCCAGTCAATTGGCTTGAATTTCTCAGGTAACTTAGAATCAAGGAATAGGCATAATTTCTCCATGTCAGTGCCGGTAGCTGCGATCTTTTCTTGTTTCTGGACTAAATCCTTCCTCAAGTTTGGCTATCTCAGCCATCATTGCTTCCATTCCTGGATTGTTCTGATCACCTGATGAATCGCTAGATGGTGATGGGAACCAAGAAGTTACCTCTTCAATCATAAACATCATCTGAGCCATCTGTTTACTGTTAGTGGCTCGTTGCTCTTCCAAAGCTTCCTTGAGAATCTGAACCTCGGTTTTCTCTGTCTGTTCTATGGTCTTGGCCATAACTGGAAGGCAACTAGACTGTACTGCTCTTGACTCAGCTCGAATTAATCGCTGTTGGGGAGTTCAGGTCCAACTAGGTATGGGAGTTTTCTTGTTTTTGCCAATGATTATGTACTGATGGTATGAACAAATTGAATTAAATGATATGGTATGTACAATCTATTTACATGAAAGAATGAAGTGCGATGCATGATTCAATTGAAGGATTGCCCCAGTTGTCACGCCCTCAATTTTTAAAATATATTCATAAATCATGTGGAAGTCAACGACTCCACGGTCAAGTCAAAGTCTTACAAACATTACACTTAGTCAAAGTCAACATCGTTCATACGGTCACCATAGCCCCGATTAAAAGTGAATATGTCTTAAAGTTATTACAAACCATAGTCAAAAGATAAGATTTCAAATAAGTTACAAAACCATCTTTCAAAAATAAATGTCTAAAGATGATGGAGTAACTCTCTATAAGCCTTTCAAAAGATGCATGCACACGTCACGCAATCCATCATCATAATCCATGCTGTGTACCTGAAAATTAATAGGGTGAGCTCACTAGCCCAGTAGGAAAACGTTTATCTACTCCAAATGGAAATGAGATGCATATGAAGCATATGCACAAAGATGTAAGCACTTTACAAGACTCTAGAATAAAGATTTAAGGAAGAATATGCTCAAGGAATCACATCGAGTTCAAAGGTCTTAAGGTTTCATCAACCATCATGTCATCGTACCCAACGCGTACCCGATACGCCGCATGTGTCAAAACTATTCATTCATCGTGTTCAAATTATTTATCATCATTCACTTCCTCAAATTCCTCGCGACACACCCTTAGGGCGGACCGAGTATCCTTCTGGGCATACCATATAGGCCCCGTGTCCACTTTCCCTTGGCCAAGATTCATTCCTCGGGAAGCGTCCCAAGGACGAACCGAGTATCCTTCCGGGCATGCCATATAGGCCCCGTGTCCACTTTCATGTCTCACATTCAATTTATATTCCTTCGCGTCGTTATAGTGTCAACGTATCCCCACACCTCTATTCGTCATTCCAAAATAGGGTTCAAGTCCCTAGGTATCAATACTAAGAAGCCACGGTATCAATACCCAATTCCTAAAGTACTTTAAGAAATTTTTTCCAGAACATCTGGGTATCAATACCCCAAACCTGGGTATCAATACCCCGACAGACAAAAGGGATCAGAACCTCTGGGTATCAATACCCCAAATCTGGGTATCAATACCTAAGACATAAAAGTATGAGCTTAATAAACTTGCTGGGTATCAATACCTTGGAATCTGGGTATCAATACCCAGTCTGCTAGAGGTCCAAAAGGGGACAGAATTTCTGGGTATCAATACCCAACCCATAACAAGCAAATTTTGGGGCTTTCATTAACAATGCTAAACCAAACACTTCCGATGCTAAATCTCCAAGTAACAAGCAAGAGAAAGATGATTAAACAACCAATTTGAGTAGGGGAAACAATAATCAACAAGAATCATGATATTTCTCAAAGCAAAATGACTAGAAATGGATTCCAAGTGGGTTTCATACAAATTTCAAGAGTTATCATGAAATTAGAGCTCCATAGGATGAGATATCAATTATATCAAGTGGAGGAACATAAATGAGCAAGATAAAATTCATCCTTTCAACATAAACTAGACTAGAAATGATTTTTCTCAAGGGATTTCCACAAAGCATAAGAGAGAATGATCATAGGAGGGATTCTACACACACATACATCAAGTTTACATTGAGAATTGATAGAAATTTCCCTACCTCTTGGGATTTGACTAGAAATGTAATATCCCAAATTTTGAAATCTAAAAATTTGTGATATTTAATTATTAATTTTTCTTAATAAGATTTTTAATCCAATTTTGACTTTTAAATTATAGACTAGTTCAATTTTGACTTACATTGACCTAGTTCTAATTGATTTTGACTTCACTTATTTAACTAGACCAACACCCTAACAACTAACTAGGGTTGACTAACACTAACTAAGGTTAGTTCCTAACCTAGATACATATGCATAGATCTATATATGTAGTGTATTTATAATTCTTTTTATTTATTTTATTTTTGCATGTAGTAAACCATGGGTCAAAATCATCAACTCTACAAAACCACCCTACCCTTCCTAAGCTATGAAAAATCTGCAGAAAATCCACCCTCTCCCTTCCCAATTTCAGCCACCTCAAACCCTCCTCCACTCATCTTTTCTCTCCTACCAATACATGTATTTCAACCAATCAAAATACATGCAAAACCAACCAAAATCCTTCTTAAACAAGCCATTTTCGTACTCCCATTTCACCTGCATTTTCAGAGAGAAAATAGAGAGAGAAAGCACTAGAAATTCTGAGAAAATGGCTATAGAGATTTAGAGAGAGAGAGTACAACTTGGGTTTTGCTCTCACACTTAATATTCACACACACCACCTCAAATTCGGGTTACAAACTCACAAAGGAGCTACTGGAGAATCACAAGCGTCCATTGATCACGAGCCACCATTAAAACCCGATCCCTAGCAATCAACTTCATCTTCTTCCTTTGATCAAACCCACAACTTTCAAATTCTCACTCCTCTCACCAAATCGAAGGTAGATATACCCTTTCCACTCTAATCCTAAGTATATTTAGTGATTTAGATTGATTATTATGGCTTGAAATGAGCCTGATCGGATGAACCGAAACTCAATTTCGAGTTCACTGCCGGATTCACCAAATGGATATTATTTCTGAACCCGACTACTGATATGATATTATTCTTGTTGAAGATGATGTTTATGATATTATTGATAATGTCTGTTTGATATTATTATTCTGTAAAATCACTGCATTGATATTATTTTGTTTCTGTTTAATATCGATCCAGTAAACCAAAAGATTATAACAGTTTAGTTTTTATTGCATAATAAGGTAGAAGTTAGGAATTGTTTGGTAGAAATTTTAGATTACTATGATGTTAATAATTTTCCCTTATCTATAAATGAACATTTAGCATATGTTTTTGGAAAATATTATTTCTGTAATATTTTTAATACTTGAAATAAAATATTAAGATTTCTTATATGATTATTATTTGCTTTAAGA
This sequence comes from Gaultheria prostrata, assembly GCA_036023075.1. Classification (NCBI taxonomy): domain Eukaryota; kingdom Viridiplantae; phylum Streptophyta; class Magnoliopsida; order Ericales; family Ericaceae; genus Gaultheria; species Gaultheria prostrata. The sequence goes on from JAXBDA010009116.1 coordinate 10,934, forward strand.
AAAGAAATATGTAACATGCAATGTAAGAAATTGATTTATTTTAAAAGTATAAATCTATCTAGTTAATTACTAAAAATGTAAACTTGTACATTTATATTGGTGAAGTTATATTTTAATACTATAATTTTTGTTGTGTTTTATAAGCTATAAACTTGATATGTTATGAGTAAATAAATAATACTCTTTTATTTAAATTAGCATTTCTAGTATAGATTTTGTTTTATACAATCATAGTATGATGTTTATATATAAAAATCAGAATGTATAGATATATTGATATATTAGAAAAACTTGTTTGTGAGAAAAATCAATTCTTCTAGAATTACCATATTACCCTTGGTGTTTTTATAAAATTGTTAAATGACCTTAGATTTTAAAAAATTACAGAATGGACTTGTTTCTAAATTGTAGATCAACCCCATAGTTCTATGAATTACAGATGTGCCCCTAGTTTAACACCTAGATTTGGAAATATTACAATTTTGACCCTAAACTTGGTGGATTTACCAATTAGACTCTAGACATTGTTAATCACGGTTTTTACGTTAAAATTCATAGAACGATATTTTTTACCTCAAACTTTCGTGGTATTACGGATTGACCCTTAAAATCGTAAGATTATGAAAATGCCCCTAGACTTAGTTAATTTACGAAATTGACCTTGCACACCATTTTTAGCATATTTGACCCAATAAGTTGATATTGCACTTTGACCCGTTAGATCTCTAAATGTGAGAATCGCCTGCAAGTTTGCTAAATTATACTTAGACCCCTAGAGTTTTGGAAATTTACAAGATGATCCCTAGACTTTTATAAATTGTAGAATTGGACCCTAAGACTTATGTGATTACTGTAAGATTTTAAATCGAATCATGGAATGGATGGATTATTGTCATGTTATTATGTTCTTTTGATTTAAATCATGATCCTATACATGTGTTTGGTTGATAAACTGTTAGATTGGACATTAGGCTTGGGTGGATCTCGTGGTTGGGAAATGAATTAGACGTTAATAGGACAACTGGATTAATAATAAAGAGATGGAAAGGAAGGGCGGCCTACCAGGACTCTTGGGATAAGAGCAGCCTAAGGGGACCCGAATCGTTGTGGGCATCCTACCAGGACTCCTAGGAATGGAATGGAGCGGCCTGAGGGGAACCCACATGCGTTGTTTTGGAGCAGCCTAGCGGACCTTTGGCTAATGGCGGCCGACGGGACTCTGAAATGTTGTGTGATCGAAATTCTGTTATGACACGACATGGTTGACATTGGTGGCTACCTTTACCTCTTGTTATGGTCACAAATGAAACATGCTAGGTATCTAACTTAGGTGGATTCATTTGGGGACGCCGGTGCAGGACGAACAAGAGGGGTGTTAGACCATGGGACGGTCATAGATGGAGTTTATGTGAGGAAAGGTATCTCAAAGGAGGAGAACCTTAGAATTCACATAGGGTGAACTAGTAAAAGAAAATGACTTGATTGTTATTTACTGTCATTCTTATATTTGAACTGTTATATCTGTTATGTGTAAATTATGGATTAGAAGGGTTGTGATTATCTATTGAGAGTCATTCTCCCATGGTGCTATTGTTGGCCCCTAGCATTTCATGCCAGGTGAAGAGACAGAGGGTGGCGAGCAATACCACCGACAGAGGAGATAGGCGTCGAGATGGAGGAGGAAGCTTGGAACCCTTATTTATATTAGAGCTCTGTTATCTTTTTAAATGTGTTTTAAATTTCATTTTGTATTATCAGTTTTAAACCTATGATATCTTGGGAATGTAATGACTAGATCTATCTTTTGTCGTATTCTAAGTGATTAACCAGTTTAATTCTCAGAGATCAGTTTTTATTAACTTAATTATTTTCTATTAAATGATTAATTAACGCATCCAAAAAGGTGGGGCGTTAAAAGAAAACACCTCCAAATGAAGAATCCAAGCTCTAGCTCCAAACACCAAGCAAGATTCTTCAAACACCAGGATGAAATGAAAGCACCAACGCGAAGATCTCAAGATTTTAGGAAGGAGTTAAGGTTGGAAGTGAGTTTTTGACTTGGGTTGGTGAGGATTTAAGTTGGAGGAGTAAGTTGAGAAAAATGGAGGGATAGAGAGAGAAAAAGGCCGGCTAAAAGTGAGGGGAGGGGGACTTGTCTCTCTCCTCTCATACACCCCGCAATACACACACACACCCCTCATTAATTACACCTCAAGTCCAAAAGTGACTTGTGTATATAATATGTGACCACAATACTTATTTTCATAAACCAAACTTAAGTAAAGACTATAATTTTGAGTTTTCTTTACTTTAATTTATTTACGAAAA
>JAXBDA010009117.1:0-13260 GCA_036023075.1 Gaultheria prostrata
TGTAGAAGAAGGAGGGGGTAATTATCTCCTATATACACAACACACACTTATCACATCCAAATTTATTACACCCACCCCCTTGGATTGGTTTGTGTAATGCGTTTAGGTCCCAAACAACATATAACACAAAATATCCTAACATTTAACCATTTCAATCAATTCCTCACATTACCCCAACATTATTTCCGGAAAAGTAAATAAAATTTACGGGTCTTCACACCAGAACTTTCCTGACCTAACCCCAAACGCACCCTTCAAAATATTGAGTTTAAGCTTGTACTGCCTCATTTGGACCTTGCTCATGATCAAAATCTGCTGCCTTCTCGTGGCTTTTCTTTCCATCGTCAATAAATTCCCTAAGGCGGTCATTTGCCACCAACTCATGTACCCCGATCACAATGGTAACTGCATTGTTTGTTCATTGTCCTTTTTGCCCCTGGATCTTTTTCCAATTTGGGCGATTCTTATTTCGATACGACAATATTCATCGAAAAAGAGATTATGGTTTTGGCGAAGAACTGCTGTCTTTTATGTTTTTCCCTTAATCCTTTTTATCCTCGTAAGGCTTCTGCTCGTTTGAAATGCCTTCTTTATAGGGCTCCATGGCTAACCAAGGGCTAGCTTTCCTTCTTCCCTAAGGATCTCATCCTCTACTTGGGCATGCTGTTGCACCCTATCTATTAGCTTGTCCAGGCTTTAGTCGGGCACATCGTCAGGGATTCACGCAACTTTCCATGTACTGGTGGGCTTGATTTGAAGGTAGCAAAAGCGTACGCATTATTCGTTGCAGTCTTCAATTTCGTTGAAAGTCTCCCAGTTATCTCTTCACATATTCTAAAACCCTCTAATTCATTGAGAAAAGCACATCAAACGTCCTTGGCGCTGCTCGACTCGAGCAGTAAACTCCTTTGAAAGTTATTTCCAACTTTTAATCGAGTACGGAAGCAACATATATATAAAACCATCCTAGTGCAACTTTCCCAAATTCGAGAGAAACACCACGTAGAACAACGCATCATAACCTATTTGTAATGCAGGATGGGAACTGCTGGACAAGTGTTCAATTCGTAGAAGATGAACAGGCTGTGCTTCACCCTGTTCAAAGATAGCCCATTTTTTTATCCTTTTTTACAAAGCTGAGGCGACTATTCGGCTTAAGACTTTTCTCGCGGTGTCTCGTGCAGTTTGCTTCCCTTCGTCTCGCTTACCAGATTTGCCCCTATCCATGTGTCGACATTCATATTTTTGTTGTCAGATTCAGATTTCTCATATATGTCCCTATGTTGATTCTTGGGTTTCACTTCACAAGCTTTTTCTCCTCCTTCGGAAAGAGTCGTCTCTTCTTGTAGATGAACCCTCTCTACATGCTCAGTGGCCGGTCTCCAAGTTCAGCTTTAGGCTAAACACTCGCAGATCTTTCTGCCTTTTGTAGGCATCGATTCAAATATTTTGATCTCTTGTTCGCAATTATTCACCGAGAAAGATCTTTTATCTCATGTTCCTTCTACTCAAGACTTTTTTCATAGTCTTGAATTCTCATATCTTTTGACTTGGATGCTCATGAAGGAGTCATTGTCTTGTTCCTCTTTCCTCGATAATGGCGAGGAGTTTTTGATCTTTCAATACTTTCTCGTAGGAAGTCTTTAATCGTCTCCGTTGATCTTTGGAGCCATGCCCTCATTCAATGAACTTGCTAGTTACTCCCTTTTGATTCATCTTCTTCCTTAGAGTAGCATGCACAAACGCTGTTTTTTCCTCTCATAATGACTAGCATCGCGTGGTGTATGTGTGTCGGTCCAACATTGTTGATATCCTTCAAGTTGCATTCCCCATAGAAAGTGCCAATTGTAGACTAGTCAACCCTATATGAAATCAACAATATGCATCGTTCCCCGGAACCCTAACAATGCAAAACAAACCACCGTTAGGGCACCTTTGCCTTTCATTGGCCAAAGCCCACTGACTACCGAGACCTAAGTCAGTATCACGTACTATGAGGAAATCTTAATATCAATGTTACGACATTAAATCACAATTTAGCTTTATGGTGGGGGTTATAACTTAGGGGTGCACATGAGCTGTGTTGGGCCGGGTTTATACTAGATAATAACGAGATTTGTGCATTCTCAACCTCGACACATTTATAATCGGGCTTCATTTAGTATGCCCAAACTCAGCCCAAATAAAATTTTAATTTCACAAGCTCGTCCAACAAGCATATTTATTTTTCTAAAGCATGATATCACAAACATATATTTATCAACCATAACGATCATAATTACAATTCACAACCGTAATAATACACTTAAAGTTCTGAGTCTTTATACAAATATTAAAACTAGACGTATAAATTAAAGTGTAATTAAAATACTTAATAAGAGGAGATGAGGAGATGTTTCTCTTCATCAAGATAATCTAACCCCGAGTAATAAACAGCTAGGTTCAAGTGGTAACATACTAGCATATGTATAGTATTAAAATAAAATATTATTTAAATTCGACTGGGTTGGGCCTCGGAGGAATTTCCCAAATCCAATCCATTTGGTAAACGGGCTTAAAATCTCAACCCAACCTGGTCCTATATAAGTCTAAATATTTATCCCAAGCCCTAAAAGTAATTGGCTAGGCTGGGCAGGTTGGGCGGGCTACCAGGCCAGACAGTGTGCACCCCTATTGTGACTTATTTATAGACAAAGAATTATTTGTATCTCAAGTACGCTTGCGGCTCAATGAATCTCTTTCACATTAGGAATCATTGCCATAATGAAATTTCCTTCCATTATGGTAACACATTACACATGGCAACTTGATCTCCATCCCTTATTCACAGGATCTAATTTGGTTTTTGGGAACATCCACTATACACACCTCTTAAAAAAGTGTACCATATGAACATAATCTGTGGTTCAAATTGTGCCACCTCGAAAACATTCATAACATTTTCATACGTCTCATAACTTTTATACTACAAACTCATAACTTTTCATCAATATGATTCATAATATTTTCTTCTCGTAACTTTTCAGCAATAAAATCATAACATTTTCAGTAAAAATCACAACATATTGGTCCGTATCGTAACTTTATACTAAAAACTCATAACATTCTGGAGGTGCATATGGTACACACCCAATTAGGCAAAGACGACCGCCCTACCAAAGTTTCAAATTTTCTTATAAATATAACAATAAAATTTTAAAAACTTCACAACTATAGCGGTTCGCCCGCCTAATAAAGTTTTATTGTACTGTTCGCCCAACTTACACTCGAATCCTGTGTCCCGTCCCTTTAAATAGTGGTGTAATCCGAACTTGGAACTAGTTGTGTGAAAGATGAGACTCAATGCTTGACTTTACCCAAGTTGGTCCTTGACACCTTGATTTACTAATAAAAAATAAAAAATAAAAGAAGAAAGGATAGGAGAGGCATCTTGTTTTCCAGCTACATAAATAGGTGACTCGAGGAGTTAATATTACCTACATTTTACACTTCAAGGGATTCTCTCTCTCTCTCCTGTCGGACACTTGTGTTTTCTATCTGAATCAACATATTGTATTCTAAATCCTACTTGACACTTTTGGCTAAACCAAGAGAGATTTGCGTGAGCAATATGGTTGCAACTTTATCAGCTTGGCCATGGGAGAACTTGGGCCCCTTCAAGGTAAGGAATCCACAAACTAACTACTCATTCATTTGATTAAGAAAACCCAAAACCCATTTCTTTATTCTCTATTTGCAGATACATGACCGTACCACTCCTACCATTATTTAAATCACTAATGATTGTTTTTAAATTTCAGGTTTTGGGCACAAATTCTTCTTCTTCTTCTTTTTTTGGTTATCAAGAGTGTCGGAAACATTTTGCCGTCGACTAATTCATATTGTTTTTCTTGATTAATCCTCTTTTGGTGACATGGGTTTGTGTGTTTTTTTTTTTTTCGTTTCTTGGTGCAGTATTTGCTATATGGGCCTTTTCTTGCAAATGTAATATATTCAAGAATTCAAGAGGAGACCATAAAGGAGAGTTGGTGTCTTCATATTCTAATTATGTGTGCACTTAGGGCTACCATTTATCAGCAATGGACATCTTGGATTAACATGCTATTCCTCTCCCGAAATCGCCGGATTTTACAACAGGGAGTAGATTTCAAGCAGATTGATAAGGAATGGGACTGGTATTTTCTTCTCCACTGACAACATGAAATGGGTTTTGTTTTATTCACTGAAATTGCATAAAATTCTTGGTTTTTTAATTCAATTACCCTGATATTTTCTCAATTCTCCAATTTGTTAACAAAAATTTTGTTTTTAAGTTCCATTTTACCGGATTTAACGTCCGTGTAGCTTCTCGGTTCTTGAAAGTTTAGGGGGCCAATATTTCACTGGTATTATGAGAACAGCAATTTGTGCATATTGTCAAAGGTTAGGTCCGTCTCCAATCATCCCCACCCATACCCTCAATGATTGGGGACTAGATGATTTCTGTTATTGATTATTGGTTATTCAAGTTTGCCCGGATAGGTTCTTCATGAGATGAATTTTATTAACCTCAAGAGATTGAACCGATGATCAAGGGTTTAGACTTATGGCCGGTTTGCTCCCATTAAAGGTCTCAAGTTCGACTCTAATAAAGCCATTTCTTATAATGCTTTGTTCCGGTATTAAATGGGAACCCGCTTGTGAATCGTGGGATTCGGCTCTCAAAAATTAGCCGAAATTAGCCCTGAGTTTTAAAATAATGCAATGTGTTTTATTTTATTTACTGAAATCTCAATAAATTTTCTGATTTGTTATATGAAATTTAACTTCCTCAATTTTTAAGTTATTTTGTTCAATATTTTTGTTTTATGTCATTCAATTTCACAGGGATAATTTCTTGATTCTACAAGCCTTACTGGCAACCATGGTCTTCTACATGTTTCCTCCTTCACTTTCCAGTCTTCCTGTGTGGAATTCAAGAGGATTTATTGCAGTAATATTGTTTCACATGGGTGTTTCAGAGCCTTTGTACTACTGGATTCATAAATGCTTCCATGGAAATTATCTCCTCACCCATTACCATTCACTCCACCATTCCTCACCAGTACCCCAGCCTTTTACTGGTAAAATCAGAAAACTTCCGTACAATTTATTCATAGACGCATAGTTATTATTTTGCGTATGTTTCGCTTACGTATTTAGTTCGTATTGTTTGTCCACTTTCATTATTTTGGGAGCAGTTCCTGTCTAGTTTTCTGTCCTCTAGTTTGGGCCAATAATTGGACCTGCCCACTTTTTAGAGTTGGTTCAAAATATTGAGCGCGTCAAAAACAACATTGGCCGAATAGCGTTTGATGTGATTTCGGAAGGCAATAAGATTGTAAACAATAAGTGTGCAACACTGGATTGCAACCCACTTGACACACTTATCTGAAGCTTAACACATTTCCAAAACATATCAAATTGTATTAGATCAACATGATTTTCGAGGTGGTCAATGTTTTCGATGAGTTCTAAGAAATAAACAATTTCAATCATTGTTATGAGCATGAGGATGTCCCACAAAATGACCTAAACCTAACCATATTGGAGGAAAGGAAACTGGACTGGAGTTGCTGTTTTAGCCACAAAAAACAAAAAACGGAAAATAGCCACACGCCCACACCTATTTGTAGACACCCCAAAGTCCAAACACAGCCATATTAATTAATTACTCAACAAAATCGGTGCACGGAAGCCAAGGAAATAAATTCAATAAGCATAAATACTGCAATTTTATTTCCTCTATATTCTGGTACAAATTATAACATTAAAAGAAAATCTGAAAGTATAATTTAATGTGAAATTTGGGCCAGACTAAAATAAAGGAAAAATCTGAGCTTAAAGAAGTTATAACTTTTATTTATAATATAAACATTGTTTTCGTCGAAGTGTCAAAAAATATAAAAAGTTATATAGCTTTTATTTACTTCTTCATTTTACATTTTTGCAGCTGGGAATGCAACATTTTTGGAGCATCTAATTCTATGTGCAGTGATTGGTATACCAGTGTTGGGGACATGTGTGCTTGGATATGGTTCAATAAGCATGGTCTATGCTTATGTCTTGATCTTTGATTTTCTGAGGTGTTTGGGGCATTGCAATGTCGAAATTGTTCCCCATCAATCGTTTGAAAGACTTCCTCTCCTCAAATATCTTCTTTATACCCCAACGTAAGTAATTACTCTTCCCAATTTATGTATTTATTTGCTAAATGAAAGGGTCGGTTGCATAGCAACCCCTGATCAATTTGGAAACCCACCCGAAGTCATAGCTAACCCAGCTGGGAAAGAAATATTTATCCCTCACCAACTTGCGGGCTCAGTCATGGGCTCAGTCATATATAATAAGTACTCACCCGACCAATTGTTTTTTTACTACGAAATCAACCATGAGTTCATACTCTATAAATAGTGAACTGGGGGCTCTGTTGCCCCTCATGGACGGCAGGCGCTACCAACCCTCACTCGAGATGTCCATCTCCGCAATCAACGGTTTCAACTGGTTCAAAACGAGTTTTAATTCTTGATATTTGATAGCTATTATTTCATAATGGAAAAAGAAGTATGATTGCATGCATACCCACGAACATTGTTGTCTAAATTCTTTTGCTAATTGCTAACTATTCCAAGGACTTATTATTCTGTCCTAAGTAACAGAACTAATTACTAATATAACCATGTTTAAAATAATTAAAAAAATTCTAGAATTACCACAAAAAATCTATAAAAAAAACAAAAATTGTTGCAGATGAACTTCTGATTACATGTGCTACTTACTGGATTTTTGTTTTATTTTATTCCCTGAAACTTTTTCTTCAAACTAATCTGCTAATTTTATTTGGTGGGGTGTTTTGACAGATACCATAGCCTCCATCACACAGAGATGGGGACCAATTATTGCCTTTTTATGCCCCTTTTTGATGCCTTGGGAAATACCATGAACAGCAAGTCATGGGAGCTACACAAGGACATAAGTTCCAACTCAGGTATTGTAAATTTCTTAAGTTGTCAACTAAATGCACATGTCACATATCAAAATTCCAATACAAAATAACCCTAAACCCAGGTCCGCGACCCCTGATTAGAGTCAAACATTTTTTCTCCTGTGGATTTAGTCGAAAAAATGTAGAAGTACTATATTACATAACCAACACGACATGACGATTATATTATTATCTATGTAATTAGTATAGAAATTTCCAAAAACTTAAATAAGTTTGATTTGATATAGTTGAAAAACTAAAGTTATTTTACATTTGTCATTTAAATTTTATCGATTTCTTCCATAGATAAAAATAAGCACGCACGGTCAGTTGTCGAAACAGAAACAAAATAGCGGCATTTACATTGTATTTACTATATTACAAAACCAACATGACATAACAGTTATGTTTTCGAACGAAGATATTTCTCTCAAGCCGATCCCTCTCGCATCAAAAGTCCGGTTCCACAACTAAGAGTTACTATAAGAATGAAGGTTCATATGTAAAAATTGAGTGGTGTGAATACAGGGAAAAATAACAGGGTCCCAGATTTTGTGTTCCTGGCCCACGTGGTGGACATGATGTCGGCCCTACACAGCCCATTCGTTCTCCGTTCATTCGGGTCAACGCCGTTCGCAACCAGGATTTTCTTGCTCCCAATGTGGCCCGGTGCTTTCCTGGCGATGCTGGTTATGTGGGCCAGGGCTAAGACCTTCTTGTTCTCTTTCTACAACCTCAGAGGTCGCTTGCACCAGACTTGGATCGTTCCTCGCTTTGGTTTTCAGGTATTTTTCTTCCCTTTGCCTTCCTTTTTTTTTTTTGGTAATGTCTCTGGGTTAGCTTGCCTATAGCTCGGACTTATCACTATAGCCCCTCTCACGATCCTTTTCGCACTCGTGATGAGGTAGTCCAAAAAGTTGCTCCTTGGGATTCTTTCCCTTTTCTTTCTTTTTGTTTTTTGTTGCTCTCCTTTTATAAGCCAAATTCTACATGAAAACTCATCCCGAATGATACGACAGTATTGTTCTGAGATATGAGTCATGTTAGTGGTTGTTAATGTTATTAGGTCTATGAAATTATTGTAGTTTTGGTATTTTGTACCGGACCCGCTAGTGAACGATGTTATTGGATTCTTAGAATAAAGAATTGGTCCAACGTCCATTACAGAGTTTGGACCACGGCCCAATCTACTAAAACTTTTTGCAAGGCTTAGTATCCACTTTTTGCCATTGTCGGTCTACGGTGAGGTCTACTCTTTTTTTTAATAGGACAAATATACCCTAACATTAAATTTAATACATAATATACTCTAGTCGAAAAAGTCACCGCTGTCGGAAAAGTTGATGGCGCCGAAGGTGGTCTGCGGCAACCGGTGTTAGAGATGAGGAAGAAGATGTTGACCGATGAATATGTTGACCATGTAATAAAATAAATTAAAAAATAAATGTAAAGAACATATAAGTTAATAGGAGTATGTTGAAAATTAAGATGAACATATTATTTGATATCTTGAAAACTAAGACGAACAGATTAGTTAATATGTGAACAGATAATTAGTTGAGGGGTTTCTTGTACTTTTGATTATTGGGTGGACTGAAGAGGCTTTACAAAATGCCTAAAGTGGACCTAAAGCCGATGAATTAATTGAGATACGTATAAACTGACATTGACACCCTGAGTTATCAAATAAATGAGAAATTTAATTTTGTCTTGGATTTCTCGATCATTTATGTGCTTTGATTTATACTTTTATTATGATTTGCAGTATTTCTTGCCATTTGCCGCAGAGGGCATCAACAAGCACATAGAGGAGGCTGTTCTTAGAGCTGATAGATTGGGTGTAAAAGTCCTCAGCCTCGCTGCTTTAAATAAGGTGTCCCCCTCTCCCAATATCTCTCTTGGATTTATGTAGCGGTTTTCGGTCTTCCGGTACTGTTACACCCCGCTATACAGGCGCTACAAAAAAAATCACACTCGTATCGGTCAATTCGTATCATGTATCGCTTTTTATCTGATTTTTACTTAAGGTGTTACAATGCCAAAATCAATTTTAAAAAATTACTATCGTAACACCTGATTCCTGCTAAGTATCCTTCGATACTCCCAATACCACTACACAGTCGGCGGATATTTAAAACCTCCCCTTCGCACTTACCTACCCCACTACAAATTCATTACGAATAGCGGTCACAATTAGTATGATGGGAATTATGTGGTCCTGTAACCACGAGTCGTACTCTTGTGATTGGAGTAATTTTGTTACAGTTGGGAATAAAGCTCGGTACAAATTTTCCAGACATTAAACAGTCAATAATTACAACACTTACCCAATTTAATGGTTAATTTGCTACATGGCGTGGCAAATAAACTACGAAAATGTTTTACATTTCTAATTGAAAGAAATTTAAAAGCTCGTTTATATTTCTTTAGCAACTACATTTTAAAATGGTCGTGTAGATATAAAGAAGATTGATGTTTTTTCTTATGGATCTCTGGGCTGACACTAGGAATACTTTTTGACCGGTAAGAGTGTATCTTTGACCGGTAAGCTGACACTAAGAACACTCTTACAGGTCAAAGAGTGTTCTTAGTATCAGCACATTGGGTTGACTTTAGATTTTGCCTTTTCTTATTTACAATTTAAGTTTCCCCTATTGTCTAAAGAAGCTAAATGGACTAAAGCTCATAAAAATACAAATTTTCGAGATAAATCATTTTTCTCACATATATCAACAGAAAAAACTATGCATTTTGATTATAAGGTACTAATATTTTTAATTTGGAATTATTTGTGTAATAATGTAGAATGAAGCACTCAATGGAGGTGGAACTCTGTTTGTGAACAAGCATCCCAACCTTAAAGTTCGAGTCGTCCATGGGAATACATTGACTGCTGCAGTTATCCTTAACGAAATTCCCGAGGAAGTTAAGGAGGTTTTTCTAACAGGAGCAACTTCAAAACTTGGAAGAGCAATTGCCCTTTACCTTTGCAGGAAAAGAGTTCGAGTCCTAGTAAGTGTTGTTATGTAGACTGCTCTCTCCATATCTATGTCGAAAATATTTGATTAAATTCAAGGGATTAAATTCGAATTGGGTAAAAAGAAGTTATACACCATGCAAGATTCTCATACTACACACAGGGTTATCCCAGTGGTTAGGGCGAGTGTCATATCCTCGCCCCGAATCCGTTCCCCCCTCCCGCCCCATCCCCGAATCTCCGAAACTTATATGTAAATTATGAAATTATCTTTTTTACTTTTGCTTCGGAACTACGGAATTATGTTATGTTCTTTATTAAGGAAATTTGCACTTACACCCCTGTACTTTCACCGACTTGCAGAGACACCCCCTGAACCCCATTTTTAGGCACTTATACCCCTTGTACTTCAGACTAAACTGCAACTGTTAATAAATCTGTTAACTCTAACGGAAAAGAGGAGGGCGGGAATTTTCCCTCCAAAATGAGTAACATGATTTGGGAGTAGTTATCAAGGTCTGTGGTTCGATTCCCCACAGGGTGAGTACCCTTGCAGTAAGTGGGGGGCCGTGACTGGTGTGTCCGTGTTAGTTCCCCCGGAGGTTCGGGTCACATAGTCGGGTCCATTAGTGGCCTGGCTGTTGGGTTGTTCCTTCGTCATCAAAAAAAAAAAAAATTTGATTCTCATACTTGTGTTAGAAGTAAATATATATTTTTTGGTACTTCAGAAATTTTTGTTTTAGGAAATATGAGGCATAAGAAAAAAAACATGCAATGAAAGTGCACGGCTATCGTTATTAGGTCAAGTTCATCTCTTTTTCTCCCGATAATGTAATCATAGGGGCTATAAGTGAGTAATTTCAACCAAAAAAATCGTATGCATTGATGTGCCATTTTGTGCTTCTTTTATTTGATGTACTAAATATTACTCCCTCCGTTCCAAAATGTTTGCCCCTTACGAAACTACGTGCAATTTTCAAACTAAAAAATAATGTATTTACCAAAATAATTTTCAAATTTTTTTGCACCATATTAAAGTTCTCAATGAGATCTATCAAACAAGATCCATATTGCTTAGAAAATTATTTTTGTAACTATATTATTTTTTAGTTTGAAAATTGCACGTAGTTTCGTAGGGGGCAAACATTTTGGAACGGAGGGAGTATGAAATTTCACTGTCACCTCATTTTGAATGGATCGATCTTGATTGCGTTAACTATGTAGATTTGTATATAATTTCCTTCCACTTAAATATGGGAAATTTTTGTCCTAATGGGTGGACGAAAATTGCAGATGCTAACTCTTTCAACTGAGAGGTTTCAAAAGGTACAGAAGGAAGCCCCAACAGAGTTTCAAAAGTACCTTGTCCAAGTGACAAAGTATCAAGCTGCCCAAAACTGCAAGGTATTTAGCTATTATTCGCAAGATCCCTTTTGTGATATTAGGATTGAACATCATAATATATTTCTAGATAATTTCCATTAATTCCTTTTCAAAATGATAAGCCAAAAACAATTTTAGCGTTCTAAACTTAAATTGAGGTATGTTTTGATTTATTTTAGATCCAATTTTATGCATAGGAATTTTGTTTTAGAAAATTACCCTGGTTCAAAATTGTTATGTTTATATTGTTAGCAAGGTATTTTTTTTTTTTTTTTTGTTGAGGCAACTCGTATCCAACCCAATGGACTGATTAATTCCATCTTTGGTGGCCAAATTAATATCAGGACAAAGTTCCATATGTACTAGCCCAAAACTTAATATTGTTCACAATTTGGGTGCATTTTCGTCTTATTGTTTTGAAATATGGTAGGCATGGATAGTTGGCAAATGGATAACACCAAGACAGCAAAGCTGGGCTCCAACTGGGACCCATTTTCACCAGTTTGTTGTCCCACCGATATTGGCCTTCAGAAGAGACTGCACATATGGTGATCTTGCAGCCATGAGGTTACCTGATGATGTGGAAGGGCTTGGATCTTGTGAGGTATATTTGCCCCTACACTTCTTTAATAGTACATGTATACATCTTAGAAAAAGAAGCGAAATCATAAAATTTTAGAAAAATGGAAGTGAATTTTTTTTTTTTTTGGGTGTGACGGAAATATATGAATTTTGGTTTCATGTGATTCAAGTTGGTAACTAAGTTTTTTTATTAGCAATAAAAGAAATTTATTAATCTTGATGCCAATACTGTTGGGATTAACGTTTCCTATCGTGATGTCATCTTCTCGTAATCAATTTAATCTTTGTAATCCTTGCAAAGATTAATAAAAAAAAATTCGTTCAAAAAATTTAGTTTATTTAGATTAATTTTTCAGATTGCTTTACAAACAACTCATTGGTTGACGTATTTAATATCTTATTTTAATTTCTAATTTTTTTTAATCAAAAGAATCCATTTCCATAAATATCAACAAAAGTCATTTGCGAATTTTCGAAAATCATTTGGTCTGAAAAGGGTATTATTAATTCCATAATTATTTTTGGAAATACCAACCAAACAGGTGCTTAATTTTATCATTACCTTGTTAATTTGTTTTCTTAATCTTCTACTGCATTTGTTGGAACAGTACACAATGGAGAGAGGGGTAGTCCATGCATGCCATGCAGGTGGTGTGGTCCATATGCTGGAAGGTTGGACTCACAATGAAGTCGGCGCGATCGATGTCGAACGGATCGATATAGTGTGGAAAGCTGCCCTAAAGCATGGTCTAAAGCCAGTGGAATCAAGCTCCAAAAAAGAAAAGGAAATATAGAAGAAGTTCAAATACCGCAACGTTTTCTTTTGTGAGAACATTAAATAGGCATATTATTTGGAGACTCTACTTAAGTCCCATCCTAGCGCGTTAGAATCATTATGTTTTCATTCCGAAATTGGATAAAATGGCCCAAAGTGCGCTTATCAAGTGATTCACGATCAATACATGGATCTATTTTTGTTGGCGTTATGGACCTGGTTAATTTGCTTCAATTACAAGTCACATGAATTGTAGAGCAACGGAAAAAGATATATATATATATATATATATAGGAAAATGATCTTATAAGGTTAACTTAATAAAATAAGGACTTTCATTTCCCGATCAAATTTTGATGATCCGAACCGTTCAATGTGTTTAAAACACATTTTTAAGGGTATCCGCGAGAAATCACCAAAAAAAATGACCGGAAAGGGCTTCATCCGAGCATTTTTTCATAAAACTTTATCTACGGCTTGTGTGAAAACCTGCTCGGATGAAGCCCTTTCCGGTCATTTTTTTTGGTGTTTTCTCGCATG
>JAXBDA010009118.1:0-13256 GCA_036023075.1 Gaultheria prostrata
TGGTGGTACGCCGGTGGACGACACAACCTGCTCGCCGCCTTTGAGGACCTCGATTTCTGCATCGCGTTCAACAATTCGCCGTCGAAATATGCTTTGGTTTTCCTCTGTAAATGGGATCTCGGATCTCAATTTTCCTCTATAAATGGGATGGTGGAATGCTATGAATCTGGGTAATGGGGAGGTGGGCGCGTGAAATCCGGAATTAGATTCGGGATGGGATTAGATTGGGTGGGTGATTTTTTGAATGTCAAAAAAGGAATAAGAAGCGACAATTTGGGAATTTCTTTGAACTTGGCCGTGAGAGGTGGGATGAGAGAGAAAACATATTAATGGCTGGGAGGATGTTGGGATGTATTTCAGGACCATAAATCTTTTTCAAGCTCGTAAATAAACACATATTAATAAGGGAAACAAAAGGTCAAATATTTTGGGAGGGCCTTTTGGGTATTATTTAAAAGTCGGGATGTAAACATAATGATTCAAACTTTCCGGGATGGAATCATAAAGAAATTAGTGTTACAGGATGTCTAATTAATTCTCCCTTTGACCAAAGATTTAAATCCCTCAATATTGAAGTAACAATATGAATAAAAAAACTCACTTTCGACATAGGTCATCAAAAGAGAGTCATGGATTTTAAGGAATTAGTCTCGAAGCCAGTCAATAACATCTCACGGCTTTTCCTTTCCCCTCCTCTGTTGCTTCTCTGCTGCTGCTGCTGCTGATGATGATCTTTCCATCTCAACTGCACTCTGCCGTTTCCCCAAACCCTCTGTCGAACCCTAGCCGGGATTAAAGTGGATGGATGGGGATAAAAATCGAATTTGGATAGAATAAGAAAAACTAATTTTGTTGCCCTTCCAAGTTTAACCTTGATTTCTAGTGTATATTTTTTATACTCCATCAGGGTTTGATTGTCGAGAATCATGACGTAAGAGCATCTCCAATGGCATGCTATATGAATTGCTATATCTTTATTATTTACTTGTAGTCTTTTTCATAGATAGTGTAGTTATGGTAATAACTTAGCACGTCTCATTGCGTTTCTCTCTCTCATCATGAGACTCAACAAATAGCAATTCAAATTGATATTTCCAATGCCGGCTCTGAGTTTTTTGAGGCCGGATGCAAACTTTACTTTTGAGGCCCATTGTATAATACAAAAAAAAAAATACAAGAATTAAAAATAATAATAACACAAAAATTGGTAACTATTATAGACGTTAATCCGAAATATATTACTTAAATATCACCCTTCTCACATTTTTCGCAGCAAAAGTAGTAATTAAGCTACTCCCTCCGTTCCTAAATAAGTGTCCACTACGAAAAGTCGTGCTATTTTTCAAATAAAAAAATTAAGTACTTCCATGTATCATTTTCCGAATTTTTTCGCACCAAATTAAAGTACACGATGAATACTTTAATTCGGTGCGAAAAATTCGAAAAATGATACACGGAATTACTTAATTTTTTTATTTGAAAAAAGGCAAGAGAGAGAGTATGAACACTTATTTAGGAACGGAGGTAGTATCATAATTAAGTTTAGATGTATACCTATATATAATGATATAAAATACCTGGGAGCCTGTAAAATTAGTCAAAATTTAGGGGCCAGTATCCAAAGCCGACTCTGGATATTTCTTGAAAAAATAAAAGAAATAGCATTTGCACCATTGGAGGGACATTACTATATTATAGCAATTTGACACTACTCATTGTTGTAGTATATCATAACTATCCAAATAGAAACTTTACCGTCGGAGACCTTCTAAGTCATTTAATGCGCGAGCTTGAATATGTCTTTCAAAAACATTCAGAACTACTAAAATATGCGAGAGTAAAAATTAATAGCACAAGCACAAAACAAGAATTAAGAACGGGAGTGGATACTCCTACCGATAGCAATTTGACACTGCATCGACAGCACAAGCGCAGCAAGAACTAAAAACCTACTGAATAATTACTTGACTGACACAACCCCAGCCAAGGGTAAACGATACCCATGTGCAAAACAAAGCAAATTCGAACACGACGAACAGGATTGCATTTTTTCCTAGAGCGAAATAAAAATTCCGATTAATCTTTTTTATTCTTTTGCTTCTTTGTTTCTTAACCCAACCAACTTGAGAATCAACTCTGCTCACTTATATTTCAAGACCTTTAATTTTTCTTTTCAGAAATTAGAATATACACCTACAAAGATCCCGGATTCGGGAGCCCTGTAGTGAACAAGCTCACAACACCCATGTAGTGAGGAATCACGATCATGAGTTCGGTAATCAACGGTCTGGATTAAATGAGTCAAGACAAAAAGTAGATAAATATGTTAAGATCAACGGTCCGGATTAAATAAATTAGACAAAAATTACCTTTCAAAAACCATGATAAATATCAAAAACAATCCTCCATAAGAGGCGATCTGGCCGAAGAAAGCCCTCTCCACTCCGCCCATGTCCCCACCCCCTCCACTCCCTTCCCCCTTCTTCAAGCCACTCCGCCCCTCTCCTCCTCTCCTTTATCACTTCCTCTCATGGATTGCCGGTAACTCCCCATGCATGGCCAGATCTGCTCTCCGATCAATGTGGGCGGCCGGAATCTTGATTTTTGGACCAAGGGGAGGCCGATCTAGGCCTCTGACACCGGCGGCAGCAACGTGACATCGGCGGCGATGGCTCCGACGGTTTATTTTTTGGTAGCTTTACGTTTTTTTGGTAGATTTTAGGTTTTATTGTTTAGATTGTGTAATTGGTGTTTGATTTAATGAATTTCTCTCTCTTCATCTAAAAAAAAAAAATTACTCCATAAGATACACTGGTTTGATTCTAATACCTGAGGTTAAGATAATCGAAGATTAAAAGTGGCAAACCATGCCTCATCTAAAAGGAAACTAATATACAATTAATCATCAAATATTTACATTCACATAAAGATTTAAGTAAATCCCTCACTTCAATCTATACAAGCACCAACCCATATGATTGATGCACGAGGAGGTTCTCAAAAACTTTCATATTTACATGGTGCTAATAATTTCAGGCTTCAGAATAAATAGACGAGTAGTTGGGAGCCCACGCTCCTTCAAATCCCATCCATTCTTCCGACGAGTCCCAATCTGAGTCGTCCATCGCACTGTTCCGGTCATTCATCCCCCTCTTCCGTTCGTGAGCTCCTGCATCGGGCGTCGGCTCATACATCTTCATCTCGGGCCAGGTTAATTCTCCTTTTAAATTACTCATCACCATCTGCACCAAATCACCAGTTTGACAAAACTATTAGGATTAATGGGTAATCAGTTGTGCTGTCCATGTCAACACCAAAGGCCATCTCAAGTCATAAAGCACAAGTGGTTGTTTATGTTTTTTGAAAAAGAACTGATAACGAACGAGACATTTGATTAATAAGGTCCACATTATTGTACTTCATAAACAAAGGTCCAATTACTGGCAATTTAGGGGATGGGTCAATTTTGGTTCAAGCAACACGTTAACTCAAGAGCCAACCTACCGGTGTGCGAATTACATTCAAAGAATCTTTTATTAAGCGAACACCAAACAATAAGAAACATTTCCCTCTAAATACGATAATTGCTTTGATCATAACTAATGACCGCGTGTAGTGAACTAGATTGCGACCTCCTTATTAGACAATAGTTTAGGGGTGGAATAGGTAAGGTGTTAAAGTTTAGGGACGACAAAACTACATTTAGAATAGTTTAGGGGATAAAAGTGAATAACCAATGAAAAGAGTTCATTGACCTTTCCAATGTATCCAATGAATTATTAGAACCACATATGGGTAAGTTCCATTCCCCCAATCATTGCCTCATATTCAGCCTCGTTGTTCGAGCATCCTTCAGGGAGTGCTAGAGACAAATTAGGATGGCGTCATTTGGGGTGACAAAAACCACCCAAGACCGACCTTGTTTATTTGGGGTCGTCTCTTTTCTCCCCGCCTTGGAGCAACGCCCATCCAGCTCCGGCGGAAAGTTAAGGCCTGCCAAGCCATATGCCCATGGGTGCAGGATTCTTCGAAAAAACAAGGGCTGACTCGGAGACATGGGATCACTTATATCTAGGCGACTCTCGTATCTCTTGGCGTAGCCAAAAAGAGCAAATTGTTAAGCTAGGTCTAGTACTGAGGCTATCTGCGAATCGAGTGAGCTCCCCTTAAACCAACTTCTATTCAAACTAATGCAGCAATGATACTCAATCATGCCCCATACACACACAACATTAAAAAAAAAAAAAAAAAAACTCAAAAAACCCAAAAAACCAAAAGCACAAAAAATTTAGAGAGGGAATGTAAAACATACTTCATAAGCTTGGTTGATGCGTTGGAACTGGCCCGTGCAATTGCCTCCTCTGCATACATCCGGATGATACTGAAACAAATGAAACAAGAGGGATCAAATCAAAATACGCTCCAAAACATCAAAAAAAACTCACCAAATCAAAGATCATCCACCAAATTTTCTTTTCTTTTTTTTTGTGAAATAAGCTCTATAAAAATCGGATTGATGAAATGTTTAAAAGAAGGCCTCTCCCGTGCTCCAAATCGTTCACTTTCTAGAGCTCGTAATCAGGTCCGTTTACCTTGTAGAGCTCGTTAATAACATCGACAATGCCAAAAATCATCGAATATTGATAAATACGTGATCTTAATTAACACATTTATTGTTCAGTTAAATGAGTTTCTATCCATTTCAATCTATTTTTTCCCATATAATGTCCTCCAAAATCATATCAATTAATATCCAATCAATCAAATTTTTGGCATAGCAGATATTCAAAAAGTTCTGATCATGTAGGCCCACAAACAAACAGGTCCACAAACTTATATTCCCAATTATCAACAAACAAATCAAAATATTAATTCCTCCAAAAGGATAGACAAAAGAAAGAAAGAGAAATTACCCTAAGAGCAAGTCGTCTGAAAGCTTTCTTGACCTCAGATTTAGAAGCCCCTGGTTTAACCATAAGTGTCTTATACGGATCTCTCGTCGCAGCACCAGAAGAAACGCAAAAAACCCGATTAACCCCATTATTACTCCTCACCGCCTTCATCGTCGAGTCTTTCGATCGAATCCAGGAGGACCCACATGCAACACCATTCACAAACCCAACAGCAATCGCCATTCTCAAAAATCAAGAGTTACCCAATTGAAAATACAAGCAATTTCTGCCTAAAGATGTGTATGCGTTTATGTATGTATGAATTGAAGGGATTGTTGGATGAGAAAACGAGAACCCTAATGGAAACGTACGTCGAGGAATTTGAACACAGCAAAAAATTTCGTCAAGGAACGGAGAGCGTTTTACAGATGACAAATAAAGGCGCGGCTCTGTGGATTTATAGGAGGGAGAGGGAGAGAGTTAGTTTAATCTTATCCGGTATTGAGTAGGATCTTATCTGTATAGACTTTTTTGTTTGGTGGAAGTTGTACACGTGTTTTTTTCTTAATAATATTTCAACTACTGCTTTGGAAAAAAATAAACCATTTGTTAATGTATTTGTTAATTTTACGTCGATTTGTTGCAGTATTGATTCGTCGTGTCGAGCGAAATTTAAAAGGTCAAAAATTATTAAAAAAGTATTTAAAAAAATAGTATAAAAAGTGTATTGAAATGTGTATTTTTTTGTTGGTTTGTGTGCTTATTATGTTAGCAAGACCAAAAAAATTCACTAAAAAAAAAAAATAATCCAAAGTTTTGTAAACTATTCGATTATTTTTTTCTTTATCCACAAAAAATTTTATTCACTAAAGACAAAAATAATCCAAATTTTTGTGGATCATTGGATTATTTTTGTCTTTATTCACAAAATTTTTAGCGTAGCTAATAATTTTTACTCTCTAAATTTCTCTGGTTGTGACGAACCAATAATCCACACAAAAAAAATCGATGCAAAACTAACAAAAGCAAATTTTTTTTGCCAAAGCTCCTAAGTTTTACGTGAAAAAATGTCTATTCCAATTTGTTCAGCTCTTTTTTCAACTTATTTAGCCTGAAAAAATATTTTTTGTAGGGAAATGATTTTTGTACGTACTTTATTTTGTGTCTATGTACTTCAAAAAAATTCTTTTATTGTTCTTAGAAATTATGATATGTGTAATTTGAATCACTAAAAGACATATTTTGGAATGCATTACTAAAAAAAGTAAAGGTAAATTTCACTGACGACCCCTGAGATTTCTGACAAAAACAAATACCTCCCTTAAGGTTTCTGAAATTACAGTAACCTCCCTTGTCAGAGATGCCAACCAAACATCGTTAAGAGACACTGATATTTTACAACTTTACCCTTCCAATTTAATTCTTGATACTGAATGAACAGTTGTTATACGAATGGACCGGAGCTAACATATTCTTATTTATTAGTGCCTCCTCATCAGTAATGTTTATCTTCTCTACGAAAACAATCAACCTCACAAGAGGTCATTGCCTTTTCTATCATCAATATTGATCATTCTCATTCTCAACAGTGAAACTCCCCTCAAACACGTGTTCACCCACAGACTGATCACACCTTTATTCATTTTGGCAGTTCGATTTGTTTCATCCATGCAAAATTTATCCACATAGTAACGCGATTTCTTTAGGTTAAATAATTTTATGACTTAAACACGTCTTTATGTATTAAATGAAAAATGAATTAGTGTAGCATTTTTTTTTTGCTCAGCAAAGAAGATATATAGAAAGAAAGAAGAGAAATAACAGGAGGGAGGGGAGGGGATGGCCAATATAACAGACAGAGGGATTGGAATCCCAACAAAAACACAAAAAGGCCACAAACCCCCAAAAGAGAGAATCCCAAAGCATGGAGTACAAAAATACCATCAGAATAAAGGAGAACAAAGCAATCTGAAGTTGAATAATAGTAGCAGCACATCCAAAATTGAAGCGACATAACAGCAGCAGAAGGGAGAGGATCAGAAGCACCTTGATCAGGAAAAGTAACAGTAACAGCTCATCCAAAGAGTGAAGGGTCAAGGATCATGCATCCAATCTTCTAGAGATTTTAAGAGAAACGATGGAAGAAAAATTTCTCTTAAAGACATCCACAGAGTAGGCTTGTAAATCATAATTAGCTTTATCCCATAAAGCCACTCTTGTCTTTATGAGATCAATGAGGTCCTCAGAAATCAAGGCTTTGTTGTTAAAGATCTTGTCATTTCTTGCTAGCCATATGGACCAAATGGTAGCAAAAAAACTTGAAAGCCAGCAGTCTTGTTTGAGAGAATTAGCTTTGGAATTATCTTGAAGTCACCAAAAGATAAGGTTATTGATTGTGAATTAGTGTAGCATTGCAAAGATTTGAATTGCGATTAAAAATATGTAGGCACACTTTTTTTTATTACAACCAAAAAGAATTTTATTATTTTGTTGTTCAAACATTGACACACACACAGACACACTGTGTGTGTGTGTATTCAGGTTCGAAAGTTTTCAGGTGCTATAAACTCTTTTAAGGCTAGTCGATACGGAGTTTTACTGCAACTTTAATTGTACTCCCTAGTGGGATGAGCCCTAAGAATTAATCGAAGTGTGTGTAAGCAAACCAGGGTACCAGAGTTTCAAAAGACATTAAGAGGGAAAAAAAAACTCATTGAAGTAAAAAAAAAAGTAATCCAATTAATTTTGTTGGTAATTAAGCTGTTTAATGAATAATAACATTGATATTTTAATCTTGTGTTTTAAATAGTTGTATTGCATCAAGATATTGTAACTACTAACTCCTGGCAAGATAATAAAAGAGAATTGGGTTATAAGATAAGAAAGAAGAATTGGGTGGGTGGGTTGGTTGGTTACATCAAGCGAATCTGTTAACTCCTTTAATGTCATATAACGGAGGGGAGGTATGCGCATATGTCGGAAAAAATAAGGGAGGTCAGTGTTATTTTTGAAACCTCCCCGGAGGTTAGTGAAATTTACCCAAAAAGTAAAGTCCACAAATTAGTAAAGTGCACAAATTAGTTCCAGTGATAACCATTGGGAGGTCAAATCCATTATCTATAACGATTACATTAAAATCCCAATATGTTGCAGTTTTGTGGTTGCTATATATTTTTTCATCACCCCTGCTCATTGTCATCTTCCCGGAAACCTCATCTTTGTCAATCCTCCGTGGAGGACCACCCACGGCCGGCCACACGTGACACGTTCAACATTGCCGAATCAGTCCGGCGACTACGTATTCCGTGACGGAAGGAATAATAACGGCTGGCGAGTGGTTGGAACTCTTAAGTGTTGGACGAGGAATAGATCAATACAGTATTTTTATGATTTTAAGTATTGGCTCCAACTGGATTGGAGTTATAAAAACGGTCGGTTATTGAATTTTTCTTGTTGTTGAGATACTTAAGGTTAACAAAATAATATTTGGCGAATGAGTCTGCGAATATTGATGTTGAAATTCAAGATTTCGATAAATCTTATGAAAATCTATCCTTCTATGGAAAGATAATTTTTTTAAATCATCATAGCTCAAGACAGTTGGATTCGCTCTTTGATAGGTCCACATTTTGCATAACGTAATGAAAAAACCGAGTTTAGCTGTAATAACCTCATGTATTATTTAATTTTTCGGCTCGTTAACATTGAAACGGTATACTCATAATACCCAAATACTAATAATTTTTTTTTGATAACTACGTATATAGCACGGATCATCGCTAGTTTGACTATTGAGAGAGTCTGATCTTATCCGATGTCTGTCACGAATGTTGTAAGATAAATACTAAAAGAAGCTTCCTTTTATTTATAGGGGTTGAGGAGGTCGTTAACCGTCTATTATTTCTAATAAGATCGATACAGTATTTTTATGATTTTAAGTATTGGCTCCAACTGGATTGGAGTTATAAAATCGGTCGGTTATTGATTTGTTCTTGTTGTTGAGATACTTAATGTTAACAAAATAATATTTGGCTAATGAGTCTGCGAATATTGATGTTGAAATTCAAGATTTCGATAAATCTTATGAAAATCTATCCTTATATGGAAAGATAATTTTTTTTTTTTAATCATCATAGCTCAAGACAGTTGGGTTCGATCTTTGATAGGTCCACATTTTGCATAACGCGCGTAATGAAAAAAACCGAGTTTAGCTGTAATAACCTCATGCATTATTTATTTTTTCGGCTCGTTAACATTGAAACGGTATACTAATAATACCCAGGCACTAATAATTTTTTTTGATAACTACGTATATAGTACGGATCATCGCTAGTTTGACTATTGAGAGAGTTTGATCTTATCCGATGTCTGTCACGAATGATGTAAGATAAATACTAAAAGAAGCTTCCTTTTATTTATAGGCGTTGAGGAGGTCGTTAACGGTCTATTATTTCTAATAAGATTGATAATATTGCCGAGGGCTTTGGAGACAAGCATTGTGAGGTCAACAAGTTCTCCCTGTATTATGTATACTCTTTCAATATGATACAAGGGTGGCAAAAATTATGTTTTAGCTATTTCAAAATATAATCTAAACAGTTAAATTATTATTATTATTTATTTAGGAAAGCATAAAATTGTAATGATAACAAAGGTCCAGGAAATAAAACAAACTAAAAAACAAAATACATAAAAGAAAAAGAAAAAATCAGTTTCAGTGTTAGACCCATCCATTGATATGCTTATGAGGATGGTTGGAGAGTCTATGGATATTTGGGGTGGTAAACTTGTTCCCGCCGCTGGATCGTCAAATTTACTGCAGATGCCTTCACCACCGCCATCGAAAAGGCTCTAGAACCCGTTGCCAAAGCAATCGGATTCAAGAGCCAAAACTCAGATTAGACCGATTCCCCATATGTGGGCCTCCTGAGTTTAAAACTGATGAAGAGAGTGAGAGATCTACTCACCGAAGGGAGAGTGTCTCAACCATCTTACAACCATGCATGGAGGTAAAAGTGGAGGAGTACAAAACATAGGGAGGCAAGAGGTGGCATGGCCACTATGGGAGAAGGGAAAGAAAGGAGAGGGGTGGGCGCGCGGCTGGAGAATTCTCTCCTCCAATGACTATTATTTAGAATTTGATAAAACCCCATTTTGTTAGCACTTCTCGTGAGTTATGGAATTGGTCAAATTAACACACACACATAAAAAAAAATCGAAGCAAAAATTAACAAATACATAAATTTTCGTATAAAGACAGAAAAAAAAAATCCAAATAAATTATTTTTGCCAAAATATCCATCTGGCCAAGATTATATCCTTCAATTATTTCTTTTTTCGGCTTGATAACATTGAAATGGTCTATTCCTAAAATATAGACAATATTATTAACTCTAAATTTTTTTTATAATTCACAACACGGATCATCGCTAGTACGACTCTAAATAGAAAGATTGTGTGTGTGTACGAGAGAGAGAAAGAGGGGTGGGGGGAGCGATCTTGCCGGCTCTCGTTGAATCCAATCCGTTATTTTGGCCGTTGTGTTTGGTCCAAGTTGTACACATGCTCTCTTTTTTCCCCTTAATTCCATATGCATATATTTTGGCCCTTAGTTTTTTTTTTTTTGGGTAGTTTGATGTCCAGATAAATTTACTTTATATTGTTAAATAAAGATTGATTAAATCTTCAATTTATAGGCATTGGTGGTCCTTAACCGTCTATTAATTTTACTTGGATAGGTTGTCTATATTTATTTTTTTTAGTACGCCAGAAATATAAAAGCTGTCTATATATAATCAATCGCTGAGGGGTTTTTTAGGGTTGTGACATGTGTAAATCTAAAATTTCAATACCAAGTATATTTTAAGTATTTCAACATCTAATTAATTAAAACAATTCAATAATCTAGGATATTTAAAATTCCTATTGGTTAGCGCTTCCATGATTTATGAAAATTGTCAAATATATCAATTATGTATAGTAACTACATTGGAATTAGAATCTTCAGCAGTCTTTAGCCAAGATTATGTAGTACTTGATTTAATGGAACGTCATAATCTTGACCACAAAGTTTGAAATCCATATTTTTCCAAAGGACATAATCTTGGCGTCAAATCCATGTGGATATTTTCGATTTGTTTCAACCTTTTCTCAACTTATTAAAAGCCCTATTCCGCTAACTTAAAAAAACTAAAAAGCCAGCTTATTTCTAAAACTGAGGCAGTCACTCTCTCACAATACGTCATATAAAAAGTCGTGAAAAGTCAAAAAACCAAAAAAACTCTCTTAGCGGAACACTCCCGAGAAAGTATTTTTTGTGATTCGATGTCGGGATTAATAAACTTATTTTGTTAAATAAGGACTGAAATAAGATTTTATTTATAGGTGTCGGGGGTCCTTAACCGTTTATTATTTTTAGTAACGTAACATAATGTTTGTTTGTCTATACAGTTGCACAGGACTTTTTAGGGAGAAGCGTACGTTGTGACCTCGATAGAGTGTCATGTAAAAAAAAACCTTATTATTTAGCACTTTCCAAAATCCATGGAATTGATCGAATCCAGAATGTATACTGAACACATTTGGATCCAAATTTGTAAAGGAGTTTCGTGGTCAAGATTATGTCGAAGGACATAATCTCGACCACAAAGTTATACAAAGATTGGAATCCATATCTTACCAAAGGAAATAATCCTCACATCAAAACCAATTACGTAATTTTTTCCCCTTAACATTGAAGTTTTACGTGTGGAAATATTCAATCTATTCAACCTTTTCTCAACTTATTAGGTCCAATTTTTTTGTACAATCGATGTCCAGATCAATTTACGTACGTTGTTAAATAAAGATTGAAATAACCCTTATATTTTCCATTTATTATTTTTGGTAAGATTGGTTTTCTTTTTTCCTTTTTTTGATTTTTGGTTTTCTATATAATATTGTAGATGGGAATCCGGGGGCTCTGCTGTCCCAATGACAGCAAGGCCTGCCAACCCATCCGGACCATTCATTGGACAGCAAAGCCCCCGCATCTGCGTGATGAGGTCGATAAGTGCCATCATTTTTATTTTTTTTATCTCTTTACAAATTAGCTGTGATCATTTCAATATTACTCCTATTAAGTAGTCCAACTAATAACATAATTAACCAAGGGCTTGTAGCCTAACGGTTATCTCCTGGTTCTCCTACAAGCGAGACCAGAGTTTGAGTCTCGGCAGAGGCGTTTGAGGTTTAAGGCTATGGATAGCTTCTAGACCCCCTCTGGACTAACTCACTAACTCCCCCGCTAACCCCCACTGATGTATATATCGAATGGCAAAAAAAAAAAAAAAACTAATAACATAATCTAGGATTGGAAAAAACACCGGAGAATTAGTTGGCACTTTTCACGGTTTATGGAATTGTTCAAAACCATTATCTATAGTGAGATTACATCTCAATAAGTCAAGAACATGTCCTCTAACGATAAAGATAAGGTTGCCGATCCAAAAAATAAATAAAGATAAGGGTACCGAAGCAAAGGGTACCGCAATGTACAAGCGGTTTGCGGGGTTCACTTTTGAATTCCATACGAATAATCTGAATCATTCATTAATTTTAAAATAATTTTTCATGGGTGCTAACAAAAATTCAACTCAATTCATTCGTGAACGGTTGATCCAATATTCCAATTTCTCATTAGAATCCTGAATTCCTGTAAGAAAACTTAAAGTTTGGATCAACCACTTATACATATCCAATTGAGCTGATTTTTTTTGCAAGATCATCCAAAAAATTATTACTCCCTCTATCCCAAATTTTTTATCCACTTTCACTAGTCACGACATGTCAAAAAATTATTTATATTTTTAAATTATACTAATATTATATATATTTAATATGAATCTTGTTTGATAGTTCTTGTTAACTTTTATAGAATAAAATTTTCCAAATTGCAAAAAATATTATAGATTGAAAAATATAAATAATAGAAAAATGGCACGCATGCACGTAAATAGACGAGAAATTCGGGACGGTGGGAGTTTAAAATTATTAGGTGGTGATTGGGAGCCTCATTTTCAACTTTTCATTTTTAACTTTTTGGTCTTTTGGATTATGGTAAGAATGTATTATGGATTTGATATCAGTGTTTGGGAGAAATGTGCAGCATGCATTTTAAAACAGGAGTAGTGTTTGGAGGTGTTTGGGAGCCTACTTTTCAGCTTTTCATTTTCGGTTTTTTGGCTTTTTAGCTTTTCGAATTATGGCCAGAATGAGTTTTGAATCTGGCAGGAGTGTTTGGGAGAAATGTGCAGAATGAGTTTTGTAAAATTTGTAGTGTTTGGGAGAAGAATGATGAAAATGTGTTATGGATTATTTTTTACC
>JAXBDA010009119.1:0-13254 GCA_036023075.1 Gaultheria prostrata
GTATTTGGTTTTATCGCCTGAGTATTTGATCCTGTGATTATGGACTTGAATACACCTCGTGAGGGAGCCTCAAACTCGAGGCCGCCCTATTTTGATGGGAATGATTATCCTTATTGGAAAGCGCGCATGACAACATATTTAAGTTCCCTAGGCATTAGGGTTTGGAGGTCCGTGAGGTACGGATATGAAACTCCCAAAATAGAGGACCCTACATCCAAACTAATGAGAGATAAAGAGGACACCGAGTGGAACGCGGGTGATAATGAAAGTTTTGAGTCTAATTCTCGTGCTTTGGGAGCTATCTACGGTGCTTTAAGTAAGACTGAATTCAGTCGCATCTCTGCATGTGCTACCGCCAAGGAAGCATGGGAGATTTTGCGTGTTACCCACGAAGGAACAAAAACTGTCCAGACCTCAAAAATTCAAATGCTAACCACTCGCTTTGAGGAACTTAGAATGTCAGAAGATGAAACTTTTGATAGTTTTATCACTAAGCTGAGTGATATTGTTAATTCTTTTCATGCTTTAGGTGAACCCATTCCTAATCTCAAAGTTTGTCGCAAAGTACTTAGGTCTCTTCCTGAAAGATTCAGAACTAAAGTTGTGGCCATTGAAGAAAGGCCTGAAGTTGACGATATGCTTTTTGGAGAGTTGGTGGAAAAGCGGTCCGACAAGTGGTATCAGAGCCAGGAGGTCATGGGTTCGAGTCGCGGGAGCGTCACCGTGAGGGAGGGATTGTTGGGCCTGGAGTGCCCCCATGGATTTGGTTACACGATGCCACTCCCTGCGGCCGCTCTAAAAACAGACTTGCGGGTGCGATGTCGAATGCCATAAAAGACTTAATTGAAACCCTTCCTACCACCAATTGGTTTTAGGAGAGTTGGTGGAAAAGCGGTCCGACACCGTGGTGGTGTTCTGCGGTGGAGGCGTTCGCCGGGCTTGGAGTTGGTGGTGGTGGCTTTCGTCGTTGCTCTTCTCCTCTCTCTCTCTCTTTCTCCCCGTGTTATTACGACTGAAGAAACAGGATTTTTATCGTAAAAATAGTACTTTCCACGTCATGACACAGGTTGAACCTGTGTCATGACCTCAAAACGACAACGTTTACAGATTGCATCTTAGTTCTAGGAACTCTTGAGTACTACAAGGACAATTTCTACGTATATAGACCATTATTTAATAAATCCGAGTCATTCTTCTTGTAGAAAATATTATAACGCATATGAAGTACGAATATTTTATAAATCGAGTACCTATTATTACTTAATCTAAATGAATTTCTATTTCTTAAAATGGATTCGGATATATTGAATCATCTCCCCTTTCCATATCAAATACTTGTAGGAAATTTTAAGCACACTTTCTATCTATCTTAGCGATATTTTTATAATCTAAGACATTCATATTGTAGAACGCAGAAAAATGCATGTCATGTAAAAATTTCATATTAATTGAAAATAAATTAGTAATTGATCTTAGTGAACTTATGTTTCTTAAAATAGGTTTGGATATACTGAATCAAAACTAAAAAAAAACGGTTTCAACGTAATCTGGCATTCCCCTTAGAACCGACGTCGTTTGCGGAGATTCAGTAGCCTGCCTGTTCGTGAATTACTCAATCAAATTACTCAATTAGCAACTGCAATGGGAGACGATGATCTGAAGAAGAAGATGATGCAATTGATTTAAAGCTCGATCCTGTTTATCTTTTCAGCAAATTCCAGTGGTGAGTCTCTTAATTTTTTTCTCCATTAGTAACTCAACTGTTGTTAAAATCGTTGCTGGGTTACAATTTCTACATACGATCGATATACATATACATCTGAGTTGATGAACGAAACGAAATGGAAGAGTAGAGCTTGCTCATTCGAAGCTCGCTTGTGTTTCAGTTCACAAAGAAACACGAATAAAAGAAACCCATCGTCAATGGGGACTGTTGAATTGTCGAAGCTGGTCTCAAATTGTCAATGGTTACAGTCTCCCGAGTGACATATGTTCATGATTTTGGTATGAACCCAATCTTCTACGGAGTAATCTTGATATGCACAATTTATGTTAAGCTGCCTATTCCGATAGCTATTTGCTTCTTTTATCTATTCCCCGGTCCAAGTACGGTCTTTTTTCTCTTCATATTAGTATCTATTTTATTCACCTCTGCTATCTGCTATGTTACATGGACTCGGGTACGAGTATCGGGTGCGGGTGCATATCCAAGCGTCGGACCTTCCTAGACTTAAATCTTAGGATACTGGGATATGTGTCCAACTGTGGGGTACGGATACGGGGACACGCCCTGAACACTTGTTTGTAGTATATATTGCATAACTAGTGCAGGTCATATATTGTAAATTATACTTCGTAATGTATTTAAACAAGAAGAGCTAAGATAAATGTATTTTTTCTATTTCATGTCCATGTGAAAGTCTAGGAATATCGTTTTTCTAGCTAATTTGGTATTATTTTCCTGTAAATATCATACAATTAGAGGATCCGAGTGTCCAAAATGAATACGTGTGTCGGACACGGGACACAGATATTTCAGCCAAAATGGAGGATCCGCGTAACATAGGCTATCTGTAATGAATTAATGATGATTTGGGTATATGCTGTGAATTTGGTATATGCTAGAAATGGAAGTTGCGTTTCTCTTTTTTTTTTATCAATAGTTGCGTTTCTCTTAGATGTCTACTTTTGAGCACCAAAGCAGAGGCATGACCTCTGTCAAGATTGACGTCTAGGCAGCCAAAACATGGATTTGCCCAGGTTTTCTTCTGTTCATTTAATTTCCTCAAGGTGTAGGGATTTTACTGAATATGATTGAAAAGTTGATTTTTTTTTCATTGGCTCTTAATGTTGCAGATATTTATACTGGCATTCGGGAAGAAAATCCCCTTTATATTGTCATTCGTTTAATAATTCCCTGATAGAAAGTCTGTCTAATCGATACGTATAGAAACCTACATGTTCGTTGAAGAGTAGGATGTTTTTTATCGGTAGTATTTTTGTTTTATTAAGCTAAGAATAGTGAATGTGAGATATTTTCTCATTTGCCTGCGCAAGGAAAATGCTAGATGTCATCTCTAAATTTCAGAAAGTCTCTCTTTTCCCTCACTAATTAGTTACAAATTTCGTGTACCACTTCAGGAGCAAGTGAAATTTGAATAGCACAATTGGATATGAATATTCTGTGAGTATATCAGTGTAAAGTTTTATGTGATTTCGCTCACTTTAGAATTGGAGTGTGTACCTACTGTGAATGCATTTTCTTTTTTAGTTTTCTCTGAGAAGCATGTTGTCGTGAATCACGAATAAATGAATGGCGACAATTTTTGCGCAGATGGGCATTCCCTTGATCTTGCGCAAACACACCCATTTCAATTGGTACTATACAAGGGCGTACTTGGCTTCCGATTAGGATCTCACGGAGAGGAAGGAGGATCTTTTTCAGAGAGTGTTGGATCGTATTAGAGCTAGCTGGCTGGATGGAAGATATGGTTGTTATAGAGCTAGCTGGCTGGATGGAAGATACGGTTGTTATCCTTTGCTGGGAGATTGGTGCTTGTGAGCTAGCTTTTAGCGCCTTTTGGATCTAATTTTAGGTTTTAATGTTTATAAAAGCTGATTTTTTTTTTTTAGCTTTTTTGCGGTAAACAGTATCATCTTTTACTGAACTTCATCACGATTTTCATATCTATGGTAAACAAGTTTATTGCTTCTGCTAAAATCTAAAATATAGAATCTACCGCAGAATCTGAAGCTACAATCTAAAATATGTATTCACAGTTATCGCAAATGCCCAACGTTTGTTTCCTACAAACAAATTACTAAGGGAAACAATCATTCTTACCATGAGCTGCTAACCGCACACAAAAGCAACCTTGGAAGGGGCCTTACAGTACCTCAATCCCTTTTCCAAGGGAAATAAAGCCTCCTGTAATCCACACACGGAGGCTTTTCACGGGCGGTAGAATCTTACATTTCTCATGGATAATGCAACCGATCCACCCTCTCACCAATCCTACCAAGGATAGTGATTTTGACAACCATTGTTGTTGTTCTTTGAGGAAAAGACACCAATACTCTCTCTCTCAGTATGCTCATAACACCCAAATTTTCAGTAACTTCAATCTACGCTGGAATTAAACACTCTCCCTCAAGAAAGTTAACTATTGTTGCTAATTTGGCATACGCAATGCATTCAAGCAAGGAAAATCCTATATCACTCACTCCTTCAAAGGATATGTATCATGTGCGGATAATTACAAATGGGTATATCAAATAGCAAACTACATCAGCACAATGCTAAAACACGGGTACAGATAATGACAAATGGGTATATCCTAGGATTTGGTATAGATAGATCTTTTTAGGACTAATGTACCTACCCAGCTCAATCTGAGATTTTTGTGGAAATTTCGTGGCTTTTAGGCAAGACCTTCCATAATCAAAGCTTGCTTGAGCTAAAATGAGTTATACTTCTATCTCGGGAAAAATAAAAAATAAAAACCATCTCATGAAACAAGACTAAGGTTTTTCAGCGTTATACCTAATGTGCATGAACAAACCTGAGATCGAGGGCCTAGGGTTTTGGCGGGAGTGGTTGGTACCAAATTGGGGGTCGGAAATGAGAGATGGCCATTGCTTGGCTTGGATACAGCCTTGAATCGGATATGGGATTCCGCCGCCGGTGAGAGTTTCGACGAAGCACAACCGATGATCCGGTTTCTTCTCTGTCAAGGACAAGAATTTGGCGTAGAATGAAATGAAAAGGAAAAAGAATTTTAAGGAGGGTATTTTTTTGTAAAAATAGTATTTTCCACGTCATGACATAGGTTGAAGCTATGTCATGACCCCAAAACGACTTCGTTCAGAAAGCGTTTTAGTTTTAAGAATTCTTGAGTATTAGAAGGACAATTTCAACCTATATTGACTATTATTTGATAATAATCTGAAACATTTTTCTCGTAGAAATTACTATGACACATATGATGTATGAATCTCTCGTTAAAAAAATATATATTACTAGTACTTAATCTAAATGAATTTATATTTCTTAAAATGGATATGAATACATTGAATCATCTCTCATTCTATATCAACCCTTCTTGGGAAATTTTAAGTACATTTTCTATCAATCTCAGTTATATTTTAATGATCTAACACATTCATATTGTAGAATGCATAAAAATATAAATCATGTAAAAATTTCATATTAATTGAAAATAGATTAGTAATTGATCTTAATGAATTTATGTTTCTTAAAATAAGTTTGGATATACTTAATCAAAGCCATTAAAAAATGGTTTCAAAATAATCTGATGAATCTGGCGTTCCCCTTATAACCGACGTCGTTTGCGGTGAAGCTCCCTTTCCACTTCAATCAGAATCATTTCCGACGAACGGTAGAGGCTCCGGTCAATCGAAACGATGTGACTGCCGCACACGGACGGTGATCATATGCCTTGGTCCGATGGCGATGTCATTGTCGTAAGTATTTTTTTCCAATTAAATTAGGTCGATCAGTTTCATTTTTGTATTTGTTTGTTTTCGATTTTGTTTCTCAGTTTCACTCTGGCCAGAGTCTGGCGTCGCTCAGTTTGTGGTGTTCGATTTTATATGGAGGTTCATGCCGAATTTTCGTGATTGAGCTGGAATTAGTAGTTTTTTTTGGAGTGAAATCAAAGAGGTTCATGCCGAATCTTCGTGATTGAGCTGGAATTAGTAGTTTTTTTTGGAGTGACTATCTTTGATTTCACATTCTTTACTATCATGTTTTCTGATTAATCCTTGAATGTCATATTAAGTACTGCTTGAAAACAAATTATTCGCGCGAATAGTTCGTGTCATCCAAAAGAGAAGAACTATTCACGTGAATAATTTGTTTTCAATTATTTGTAGTGCAATTTGTGGACTAAGTAGTTTGAGGAGGTGAAACTATAGCCAGGAGTGAATAGTTAATGGTGATAGAGGAAGGGTCATCCGGAGTTCTCGGCACAGTGGGAGAGAATAATTAAAATGAAGTTGGATAAGAGGGGAAATTTTTTATTGTAGAGCCATAACTGAGAGCTGTTTGAACCAAAGTTTATGGTTATTTCCCACGTAGTGCTGTTGTGTTTCCTCTTCCTTGCCTCCGTTGTCATGTGATATATGTCTTACGATTCTATAGCAAAGGGATTGTTTGTTTCTTCAGCTCCATCTTTTTCTTGAAGGTTGTGTTTAGTCCTCAAGTGATCTCGTCAAATTCTATGTCATCGTGATCTTAGTGTGCTCATCTTCTCGAAGATCTAGATTAATACTGAACCCTTTTTTTCTGAAAGAATGACCGTGGTCATTATGTAGAGTCCAAATAGCATCACTATCTTGACCTTTACAGTTGCAAAAGAATGAAGTTGAAAATAACTATTTTCTATGTGCACCATAGCTTTCTCCTAAACTTAATCCATCATGTTATCGATGTTGCTTACAGTGTCAAGCATCATTATTGTGTTTATGTTCGACTTTTATTATTTATAGTGTTTGCAGCAATATGGATGAATACCCCTGACATTCAGTACTACTGATGCTCGCCTTTGAATAGCAGCACATGTTCAACTTTGAGTAATAGTAGATTTTTTGCGTTCTTAATCACTTATCGCAAGTCATTTCAGAATTCTGTGATCATTCTTTCACTATCTGCCCCTCTTTTGTGGTTAATGAAGTTCCAGATGCACCATTTGGAGTTTCTCACTGATTTTTTTTTATATAGATATACATATCACTACTATGTATGAGTAGATAAACTGTGTCTCTATTGGCAGAAACCAAATTTTGTGTCCCCATAACAGTACATAGCCATGCAATTTTGTGTTTCCAGAACATGGACATAGCTATGCTCCATATGCATTATAACAAAAACTGTGCAACTTTTGAGATCACCTAAGTCCTCTCTTTTTGCTAACTTTAGCATGCAGCAAAATTGTTCCTTTTGATTTTTCTTCTGATGACATTTTCTATTATGTTTGTTCCACATCAGCCAGGGCTCCTGGAGAATTGAAATTCAGCAAGATCAAACCAGGTACCTAATACTACAAAACTTCTGGCATGGTGATTGAAAAGGGACTGCCTCGATTGGTTGGGAAAACAAGCACAATCTGCCAAAGACTTGGTCAGAGGTGATTACACAACATTATCAATCCGTCTAAATTTCAATCTATATTCTCTCACTTGCACATTCCAAAACAGGAAGAAAAAATTAAAGGCGTAATTTACGGAAGCATTGAGATTCTTCAGAAAACTCTGAAGATTATATCATTGCTATTCCGCTACCTGGAAAATCCGTACCAACTAATACTAAGTGCAAAAACTCCGATGAAGAGGTACAGATTGATGGGCTGACCATGAGATCTCTGAAATACAACTTCACACAACTTGCTGATCTGGAAAACATAACAGAAACTTATGCCAAATTAGGTAATCTTCACATTTGCATAGTACAATGAATGCTTTGAATTTTGATATTACTTTGTCTTGCCATGCTATCTGTATGTTACATTAAAGATGGTGATAAGACTGGAAACTTCATAGAAAATCACAAAAAGACTGAGAACTTCATTTTGCCATGTTTTGATTTTAGCATCTTTTTGTTTAGAGCACGTTGAACCTTTTCTTGCAAGCAAGTTCAGTTATTCTAATACACATTGATGGTTTTGATGCTGTGTGCTTTCTGTTAATGACTTCATACATAACCTTATGACTCAATAAAACTTACCTACTAAATAGATAGTTTCTTTTTTAAATGCAAATAGATCAAGTTCTCTGGCTATCCACGCATATCGACTAGAATTATTCTGAACGTTGAGCTGCATGACTGTAATTTTGAGGGGGGCACGTTTTCATATTGCACTACCTTAGATGCATACCTCTGATTTCAAGTAATGTCAACCTAAAATTTAATTCGATCGAACAGAGCTCGTTGTAGCAGCTGAGCTACCTAGAAGTACTTCATTGTCTAGGTCTTTTTTGGATCTTCGTAATTAGCAAGTAGACATGAAGATTTTTGCGATGCCCTAAGCATCAGATTTGATGCTAAATGTACAGTGGACATTTGGTTTTGCATCTCTATTGGGAGAATTTAGATGCTGGTGAATGCGACTCCTACACAATTCTCCAACTATCTAGGATGCAGGAGGTTAAAAGAATTGAAGAAGTTTTGTCTATTTTATTGCATTCTGATATACAGACATTGAGTTGCACCACTTTGCTTTTGTGCAAGGCCACATACTCGGATTGCGCTACCAAATTATGATGCAAACATTTAACTGTCAGGAAATGATTATACATGGTTTCTTGGATCATACCAAGGAGACTAGATCGGAAGCTTACTTGCTTTAGTGATCAATAATTTTGCTGATCAAGTGTTCCCTTGCAATGCTCTTATTGATTACTGCAGTAGCAAGGCTCTGAACGAATGCTTCTTAACCTCTTGGATTCAAGGTATTTTTTAATCGTGGCAATTGTTGAAAAACAAAAAAGCAAACCTTTTAATCATATATAGTTATCATCTATTGCAAATTCTTTTCACTCTGTACTTTAAAAAGTAGGGTGGATATCAAGATCTTTTACCCCACTTCTCACTTGCCAATAGATTTGTGACTCAATGAGACGCTACAAATGTTATACTGATATCATAACCTACCTCATATTTTCCTGTGCATAGAATCAACTTGATTCCAAAAGAAGGATAAACTAATGAAGGTCAGCTTGATATCCATACCCTTCTATCATCTACATGAATGATTTTTCAGAAGGAGAACTCAATAGTTTGGATTCAGTATTCCTGGCATGCTGAAATAAACTTACCTACTAAATAGATAATTTCTTTTTTAAATGCAAATAGATCAAGTTCTCTGGCTATCCACCCATATAGACTGGAATTATTCTGAGCATTGAGCTGCATACCTGTAATTTTATGGGAGGCCCAATATTCAGATTGCGCTACCTTAGATGCATACTTCTGGTTTCAGGTAATGTCATTCTAAAACTTAATTCGATCGAATAGAGCTCATTGTAGCGGGTGAGGTGCCTAAAAATAGTTTGTATCTAGGTTTTTTTGGATGTACTTCCACCTTCCTGTTTGGCTTTGTTGTGCCTCTTACAAAGGGGATTAGCAGGGTGGATATTATAGCCAAAGAACCCAAGGAACCGAATGCTAAATAGACAGAGCACATTTAGTTTTGCATTTCTATTGGCAAAATTTATGTGCTGACGCATGCAACTCCTACAGATTTCTCCACGCTATCTAGGGTGCCTGAGGTTAAACGAACTGAGGAACTTTTGTCTGTTTTATTGACTGTAGCTATAATCTAGACGCATAAAATTGGGTTTGGATGGTCGAAGTCTCTATGTATTCTGGAAAATGAGAAGACTTCGGAATGAAATTGCTATGTATGCTACTCTGTCATGACATAAATGAATGCGGCAACGTTTTTTTTACCAAAATCTACAACCAAACACACGGGCATAAAACTCGTGCACAGAAAATTGGGTTTGGATGGTCGATGTCTCTATGTATTCTGGAAAATGAGAACACTTTGGAATGAAATTGCTGTG
This sequence comes from Gaultheria prostrata, assembly GCA_036023075.1. Lineage (NCBI taxonomy): Eukaryota > Viridiplantae > Streptophyta > Magnoliopsida > Ericales > Ericaceae > Gaultheria > Gaultheria prostrata. The sequence continues at coordinate 9,586 of JAXBDA010009119.1, forward strand.
TATGCTACTCTGTGACATAAATAAATGCGGCAACGTTTTTTTACCAAAATCTACAACCAAACACACGGGCATAAAACTTGTGCAAAGCACGAGGGCCCGAAAGCAAATCGAGATCAACCCTTGTTATTAACCTAATTGATTGATATCCGAGATGTGAGAGCACGTCGGGTTGCACTTTGGTAGATTTTTAAACTACTTTTGTTCTATTTTGATGGATGATCATCATAGAAAATGTATTTTGGCTTTTTTTGACTGTAGAATGCAAGAATGTTGACAGTTATTTTTTTTTTTAACTTATTTGTTGAGCAAGGAATAGAAAAATATTTGATGTTGAATTTTTTTCCCGTTATAACTCGGCCCTCCGGAGTCTTAATCTTGGCTCCGCCACTGCTCTCATATTGAGCGATCTATTAAGAATTATGTGCCCTGTAACTCTGACTAGATCCTATTGTAAGCGGAGTCTCTTGCAGTAAGTTTAAATTTATTACTAGTTTGCATCCTATTGTAAGAAGAGTCTCGTGCATTAAGGTGTTCAAACTTATTATGTTTGTGAGGGATGTTGGAGGCTCTCATATTGATCGATCTATGAAGAATTACGTGCTTATGATGTTTTTCCTGTTTTGAACATGATGCACAATAACTGAAGACACGACGACGTTAATGAAATTTTCGTATACAACGCAAGTGGAGCGGGTGGGTATCATATACTCTCAAGCATTTGACTAGGGTTCAAACCTCTCTTACAACAACTAACAATACCGACTTTCGCCGATCAGAATTTTCATTGATTACCCAGTTGGATATCTCTATAATTATACGTTCTGAGTAAGAAAATCGATGTTAGATGCGGCCTACTACGGTCAGTGGGTATTTTTTATTGTTTAACCTAATGATTTAATTTATTTATTTTGGTCGTCCTCTAAAAAAATAAAATAAAATAGGTAAGGGTATAAGCAATGAATACATAATACTAACAAGCGGGACAGTTAAGACTGTACCATTATTTAATTAGCATGGCGGCGGTCAGTCAAGTTGATTTTTTCTCATAGTAGCACTCCCACCCTAGGTCACATAATCCATTAGTAAGCACCCTTTGATCCAGCTCTCAATCTTCCTTGATTTCCGCTCCTACTTTCAATTCTCGTCCTTACATATTTTTAATTAGTACAGTAGTTCGGAATATTTTCAAGAGATGTGGCGAGGACTACTTGACTTGATTGACGTTGATCCTCACCCTCGGGGAGGAGGTGAAGAATTTCACGTTCGCACTCGCGCTCCCACTCCAGCTCACGCATGCGCATTATCTGACTAGCTCCCGCCTCGAAATCTAATACCTCAAACAAATGTGGACCATGTCTAAAGTCATAACTTATGTCTATTTATGCATTAACTAAGTTTATGAAATATGTATAAAAGTCATAAAATTACATAATTATGCATATAAAAAATGTATTTTAGATATGGTCATATATTATGACTGGTTCCAAAGTCTATAGTCGCTCTTGCTGCTTCTTATTTTATTTGATAAGATGTCACCTCTTGCTATTCTATTTTCCATCCACAGTGCTACTTATCTGTCCCTTCCCTTAGTATTTAAGTCCAAATTCAACAAGCAATTTGCTCACTCACACAATTCCACAAGGTACATTTCATAGCATTTGTACCCTAAGAAAGAGTGGGAAACTTATTTTGGTCCCTCCCATCGTTGCCGTTGTTTCGTTACATAGTGTTATTCGAGTTAATAAAAAAAATTCCCGATAAAAAAAAAAGAGTGAAACTCATATCATAGACTCCATGGCCACTCTGCAGAGGTCTTCAAACACATTCAGAAGAGAAGGGTCATCAGGTTTGGTTTGGGATGATAAGCTTTTGATTGAGAAAATGCCGGAAAAGGGAGATTACGGAGAGCTAAGGCATTGCCAAAGCACCACGCAAGGCATTCGCGTTGCAGGATCAAATGACATCAACGTTAAAGGATCCAATGGAGCCTCTTCGTTTCTTCCTCGTTCTGCGTCCACATCAGTTGCGAATTTACGGTCTTTGAAAGTGTTTGGATTCGGATTCCGTGGTGCCACCGGAAAGCCTCCGATTGCAAAGAAATCGAAGTCGAATTTTTAGGTCTCGGTGAACCCAACTATTGTTGTTTACTATGATATTGTATGCCCTTTTTCTCTCCTGCTTTTCTTGTGGGAATTATTTGTCATAATTGCTTTTCTTGAATTATTTGTATTATCGTATGACAAAACCAAAAATGGATAGGGAGTTGAGAGAGAGGTTCAGAACTCGTTTATTGATATCTCAAGCAAAAATAATAGTCATGATGTGTAGAGAATTTGTAAGATTTGTAACACAACGATTAATAATATTTTGAATAGTTAAAAGTACCTCAATGATCTGAATGTCACCGGAGTTTCATGGGGTACACACTTAACCATGGTTAGCTACTTATTCAAGTAGTTATACAAGCGACCCACGTGCCCCATAATAGGTCCACCCTTGATCGTGGCTTTATTCACCTGTGGTGGCTAGATCAGGATACCGTATTGCTAATTTTAGTAAATGTTGATTTTAACAGGTTTTATCAAATGAAATACTCACCCGTTTATTTTTCATTCCATTTCATCCCTACCGGCAAAAACGCGGCCTACATATTTGTTCGTTTGTTTCGCATAGATGCCATCCTCTCACCTCTAGTCTTATTCTTCCTGTTACACGTTTCCCTCCGGTCCATTTACATTTCGCAAGTTCTCGTTTTGAAATTGAGTTAATTTTGCAAGTTGAATTTATTTCATTTAAGTGTTAAAGTAAAATAAATGTAACATATAATCTTTACTTTGTCAGTTGGTGAAAGTATATGCTTTTGGCTCCGCTTTTCCTAATCTGCACTAGCATGAGCTCGAGCGTGAAAGCGTCTTTAAATCACATCTCAAATTACTCAAATCCACGAGAGTGAAGATTGAGTGCACGAGCGCAGTGCTAAGATTGCGAGATTTAAAAGTCGAAAACCTACCCGTTTGAAGAATAAAAATTGGACCTTGAACTGCAGCAGATCAAGAGGTATCAGTAGCCTTTCAAAAAAAAAAAAAAAAGAGGTATCAGTAGGCACTTAGGTGCCAATGTGTGATGTTTTAAAGTTCAAATTGATGAAACGGCATTTGTATGTTGTAGTAATCTGACTCTAAATATTCTAACATCTTACCTTGTACTATCAAAGAAAAAGAAGGATAAAAGTTGGAAATTGATAATAGCACTCCAAAAATTGATGGAGGGGCTCCAAGCTACAGTGGTTTTCCAAAACTACCCTTTTGCAAGTTTCAATTTTACTTTAGGCACTCCAATTTTTTTTTACTTTTCTCTTTGCCAGTTCGTTAACTGAAGAAGAAAAAAAAAAGACAGCTCACTCAAACCCTAGCACAACCAAGTTGCGACGGCTCTCAGTGTAAACCGACGTACATCATTTGTAGTTTCCTGGCCTCTAGTATTTTCCTTCCTCCATCTCCCTTCCTTCGTATCTGTATGTAGTGAATATATTATATTTTCCGATCCCTATATTGTGGTGGTGTATGGGGTTTGAAAAATTGACCACCACAATTTGCTAAAGCAATTTAGATTAGAAAATGGACAACCATCTTTTGATTTTATATTTCTTTGTTGCATGTACAATCTGCG
>JAXBDA010009120.1:0-13250 GCA_036023075.1 Gaultheria prostrata
GCTCATAAATTTTGTTTTCCAATTTTCGCCTTATATTTTTCCCCAGAGCAGAGGGTAAGAGGGTAATTTCACTTTCCCCTTTTATCAACCCCTGATTCACCATATTATTCTCCCATCCACATCTACCGGGTGGATTCCCTTTCTTTTCTCCTCATATGCCGTACTAAAAATACACCTACACATGCATATATATAGAAGAAGGAAGGTACCTAAATTTCTTCTTTCTCTCCATCATAAGGAATTACTCGGACGAGAAAGTTGAGTGGAAAAAGAAAAAATGGCTGCCCAGAAACTAACCGCAATGCTCCTAGCTGTGGCATTCATTGTGGTGGCATTTGGAACGACCACAATCGAAGCGCATTCTGACTGCGTTCAACAATGCATACCCTTGTGTATGAATGAGGTGGAGAGCGCCACCACTCCCGCATGTGAGGACGCTTGCGCACAATTCTGCAAGACGCAAGGGGCACCACCAATAGATATTGTTCCAGGTATGTAATCGTCAAGCACTTATATTTTTACAATCGGGAATGAGACCCGGTTCGGGTTGGATCACAATGAACTTGCCTATGGTATGAGAGTTTGTGATTTTACATTACATGTACGACTCGCTCACTAGACGAGACAGCACATTGCTACTTCTCCCATAGATCTCTTTTATCTATTTATGTGATTTGGAGATGACAAATGGATGTTTCTTTCTGTGCTCTAGGACATAAAGATCTCACGGCAGACTCGTCCACTGATATCCCAAAATCAGGTATGGGTTATTCGACCCCCACCAAATTCACCGCTTTTAAACCTTTATCTCTCTATCCGGATCTAAAAAAATCCACATATATCAAACCTTCTCATGTTGAGATCCCTTTAGCTAATCAAAGACATTATTGGGAGTCCCGTTACCAATTATGTTTTCACTTTCTTTATTTTTTTGAAAATAGGTTGACACAAACATGTTTTTTGCTTTCACTTTCATTTTAGGAAAAACAGAAATTTGTGTTCAGAAAACAAAAAATCGAAAACTGAAAACAGAAAGTGTTACCAAACAAGGCCTAATCATAATGTTGGATTGTTGCTTCGAACAATTTTTTGAAATACGTATCAAGTTATCCATTTTCTAAGCCACGAACACTTAATTTGGGTTATGGAGTTCATCACTTTTCGTGTTTTCGTAAAAACACGAGCTTATTTGTCAAAAAGAAACCCTCAACAATAAATTTTGAAAATCGCCAAGACAACGTCGTAAATTTTTCCAAAAAATTCTGAGAAACAAATAGTAAAATAGTATTCCTACAGAGCCATATGTTACTTTAAACTTCCGTAGTCATATAGAAACAATTTTTAATATTGTATAGTTACTTTAAATCATCGTAGGCCTACCCTGTTTTTTTTTTATTTTTTATAATAAAAATGGAGCTACTGTGTATTGAAATATAAGGTTTATAAGGTTTGGGAAAGGGCTAGCTTGTATGGGGCTATAATGCCGAGGCGTGTAGAAGCCCTTGACCCATATTTGACTCGTTAATTCATCCAAAGTACGATCATAATAGCTCAATCAAATGTTAAATTACAATCCTTGTATGTGCAATTTTGCTATCGCTTTACATTCTTTTGTACGCATTTCAAAAATGAAATTTACTCTCTCTTTCTCTGTGATTTTTTTTTTCAGAAAACAAAAACTGAAGCTAGCCTCATGAAGCAAAAGAGAAAGAGACAACAATGTGGGAGATCACGAAGGAGTACTATCGGTGGCCACCATTTGGAGGCTTCTATTTTTTATATAATATATCAGCACCGCTAGCTGGATTTTGTTTTTCTTTTCTTTTGTTGTCCTGAGAGAGTATTTTGCACAATTTTTTTGGACTTGTAATTCCATATGTTCAAAAATAAATAAATAAATGAAATTCTGTAAAAAAATTTTGTCCAAAGATTTTTCTGATGTACAGTGGTGGTAATTGTTACGACAACCACACGTAGTAAAGAATAAAACAAACTAAAAAGCGATAAAAGTATACAAGGACACAACAATTTACATGATTATTGCTTAAACACAAATCAAGAATTTACATACTCCATGCACGGGCAAAGAACAAGAGATGAATCACTATAAAGGAGGAGAGAATACAAAAAACCGGCTATATAACCGTCAATCTCAATGAAGCACTCAAACGATATTCATTGACAAATCTCTAGTAGAACCCGAAAGACAGTTCAAACCCTAGGTGGAACCCAAAAGCCAAAAGGCAAAACCCTAAGTGAAACCAAAGACAACACAAAGCCCTAATATCAAAATCCAATAACCAAAGGAACTAATCTCCATAATATTAGCCAAAGGAGTCTCATTATAATTAGGGATGGCAATTACGCCCAAAATCAATAGATACCCGAACGAAACTGACCCTATCGGGGAGGTTTTTTTAGTTTTTCCTATCCATGGGGCGGGTTTGGTTTTCGAAACATGATACCAATTGTTGATACCAAGCGAACATTTTGATCTTTGCTGTTAAACTTGTGAGGTTTCAATATGGTACCAGTTGTTGCCAGGCCCAGCCTTGACAAATTCGGGGTCCCAGACAAATTTATAAATGAGGGCCCTATATATTTTATTAAATAAAATTTCAAAATAACATTCTTTTTAAATATTACAATAAGATTACATGATGTAATGTGTTTCGTCAAAATTTAGTATTAATAGGTATGCCATTTCTAAGGCTGAGCCCATTAGCTCTGCCTCTTTCCAAATTGGGGCCTCGACGCTTAGGTGCGCATGCATGGGGAGCACACAATATGAAATATAGTAAGCAGTCCGTGCCATAAACGATGAGTGTTCGCCCCCCTTTCAGTCAGGTTGGTAACGTCAGGTTCATGACAAATCTTGAATCGCGCACACACAGTTGAGAATAATTCGTTTGGAAAGTGAAGGTTTTCGCTGCTTTGGGTTGACCTGACCTACGGTTGAGTAGGGTATGGTTAAAAGCTTACATATATATATTGGGGGGCGATGGCCAAAGCCCACCCAACTGACACAGGAGCGGGGAAGGCAGAAAACGAGCAATAGATTGTGTTATACCTGAAAGCCTACCACGTACCCATTCATATTTATTATGACTCGTTTGATGATTGTTGAATCGGGATCGGGATCGAATTCTCCTCATCAGTGAAATCATAGCTTTCCCTCACTAACTAAAGGAAAATATAGTTACCCAGGTTGCTTACCCCTTATATGTATTGTATTGCCAAGGAGTGGATAAATACGTCTCATTACATTTGTTTCCACAAGTGTACGTAGAACCAAAAAGAGAAGAGTCATAGTAATATTTATGCTACTAAACAACGGATATATCTGTTTGACGAACTGCTAATCCCACTAGAATGGTATGGAGTTTCACGGTCAATTATTAGTATTAGTACTAGTTACTAAATTTACTTAGTAAAAGAACTTGGCTTAATTGATTTAACAACACTAAAAAGGAATTAAAGTGTAAAAAAATTTGAAACTTAGTACAATAAACAGAGTAAACGAAATTCAAAAAATAGGGGCTGTGGAGACTCGAACCCTGGACAAAAGGATGCAAGAGGTGGTACTTTTCCACTATGCTAGCATTCCTTTTGTGACATTATGCGCTACATTTATTATATAATATAATTTCAAAGGTATATCCTATTTGGGCCCTAAAAATGAGCTATTTTTTGTGGGCCACAGACCCGGGCCTACACAGCCTGCCCTCAGGGCCGGCCCTGGTTGTTGCTAGAAAAAAATCGCGAGAACTATCAACTATGTCCCGAGATTCTCGTATCCTATAGGGGCTCCCTTACATAGCTTATGTAAGAGATTTTTCGTTCGAGATTGAATTTCGACAATCCGAACCGTTATATGCGTTTAGAATGTGTTTTTAAGGTCTACCGCGAGGATTCGTAAAAAAAAAATACTCGAAAGGGCTTGATCCAAGCATTTTTCGATAAAAACGTTATACATAGCGTTTTTTTAAAAACTGATTGGATCAAGCCCTACTGGGTATTTTCTTTTTACGAATCCTCGCGTTAGACCTTAAAAACATGTTTTAAACACATCTAACGGTTCGGATTGTCTCGGATCATTGAAATTCAATCTCGAACGACAAATCCCTTACATAAGGCTTATGTAAGGGAGCCCTTATAAGATCCTCCTCCTATATATATATAATAGAAGCCCATCTCCATTTTCTTTTTGTGTCTCAGATATTTAGAGACTCAAAGTAAAAGTCTCTATTTTCTTGGTGGATACGTAACTAGATTGGAGTGGTTTCATCTCTATTTCGATGATAGAGACCGATTGGAGTTGCTCCAAGTGTTTCATCTCTGTTTAATCTGTTAGCATTCATTCCTCTTTATTTCTCAATACAATGCTTCAGTACATGTTCAACAGTTCAAATAAAATGGCCTTTGCACTTTCAGATACTGAACATTCTTGCTCAATATGGATTTCCTATGGGAGTTTCCGGATCCCTTGGGATCCATAGAGAAATTGAAGCTTTGAAACATGCATTTGCTGTGAGGATGGCTCTCGGTGATCCCAACTTTGTTAGTGTCAAAAAGGTTATATCTGATATACTCTCTCCTAAGTTTGCAGCCGAGTTGAAGAAAACCATATTTGATAATATGACATTCGGTCCCAACCACTACGGTGGACGGTAAGCTCTTTTGGCTCTTCAAATTTGTTTTTCCTTATAATTATTAACCATGAACCTTGAACCTGATTTTGTTCGTTTCTTTAATTCTTATCAGGTGGAATCTGATCCGGGATCATGGAACCAGTCACATTTCCATTGTGGATAGCCAGCGAAATGCTGTTTCCATGACATCTACTGTCAACTCATACTTTGGGGCTCAATTTTTGTCTCCGAGTACAGGGATAGTTCTTAACAATGAAATGGATGATTTCTCCATCCCTGGTGCCAATAGTTCTGCTGGAAATGCACCTCCAGCACCGGCCAATTTTATTCGTCCTTTCGAAAGGCCACTGTCATCTATGACTCCCACAATTGTCCTCAAGGTTATAATTTCCGTTCACTTCATTGTTCGTGCTTAATCTTCTTGGTTTGGGAATGAATCCTGTTTACAAAATAAACAGAATGTGACAGGCATGCCATTTTTTCAAAACTATGCTCTAGTTGGTGTATCTTATTCAAGTTATTATTTTTATCAAATTAAGAGAAAAAAAAAACCTGAAAGTAGTTGTAAAATTACAAAGGTATAGTTGAAAGTTACTAAATAATTCGTGAGCTGCACATCCAACTAAACAATTACCAACAAAATTGCATTTGGAACCTGTAACGTGTCCTTTCTCAACGTGTCCTGGCATGTTCTCAATGTGTCCAACTAAACAAATATGATAAAACAATGAAACACACAGACACACCCCATATAGTATATGTGTGTCCAAAGTGTGGTGTCCGTCTCCAAACACATATTAGAGACAGATACATGAGGCCGGTAGACGTATTTTTGTTTCTTTCCTTATACCATGCCTAGAAGTAGTTCTACTCACCATTAAAATTTTTGTAACCTAACCACCTCAAGTACTATTACATTTCAATTCAGGACTTACCTGGTTCAATAGCTATATCTTTTGTTTCTCCCGTGAGTATTTTCTGAAACAACATGTTCATTTGTTCTTTCGTCTTCTTTGTGTCGTCGCAGGGTGAACACCTGAAAGCTGTAGTTGGTGCAAGTGGGGGAAGTATGATTATTGCTGGCACGACAGAAGTCTTCTTGAATCATTTTGCAAGGAACATGGACCCGTTTTCTTCGGTCATGGCTCCAAGATACTATCATGAGGTAATCATTACTCTTGAAGTATCAAACTCAAAACCAATTGGCAATGAGTACAGAGGTCACCCAGGCTCATATACTAGCTTTGGAGGTTATAATCAACCATGGGACAAGTTCTAACACTCCCCTGCACGTGCGACCCCTGACCCGCACGTGGAGAGTTAACGAAACGATTCAACACATACGACAACTATCAACCATCAACGACAAAGGAGAAATCAACCATCAACGATGTTGTAAAACGCACGCTATGAACGCGATAAAGTAATGAGAAAACAAACCAAATCAACAAGCAATCACACGACACAGAGATTTACGTGGTTCCCCCAAGATTGAGGTACGTCCACGGGCGAGGAGAGAGAGAGTTCACTAACAAAGGTGAAGAAGAGATACAAAGAGCCGGCTATGTTCCGTAACTCTAGAGAGGCCAAGAAAATCAGAAGTTGCTCAAAGGATACAAAACCCTAAAGGTCCTGTTGCTATTTATAAGGAGTTACAGAAAACCCTAATCCGAGTAGGAATCCATCAGGAGATAGTCTCCCGGTAGCGCTACACCAAAAAGGGTGTAGCGCTCGAGATGGATTATAACTAAAAGTTATTCCCTCGGTAGCGCTACACCTAATTTGGTGTAGCGCTCGGGATCTTTCTGTTCAAATCATGCCTTAGCCAAATTCAAGGCATTCTCAACAAACGACATAGAGTCTTATCCAAAGGCCTCCGAAAGCCTAGCTCTCGTATCATATTAAAGCATCCAACTCAAAACCAAATGCAATGAGTGGAGAGGCCGCCCAGGTTCATGTACTAGCTTTGAAGGTTATAATAACCAATGTGGGACAAGCTCTAACAAACCCATAATGCCCCGTTTGATTGACTGGATGGATATTAATCCATCTGGATAAGTAATCATTGTGGAGTCGTGGACTATTAGTGAGGCGATAAATCTTACCACATTCCCGTGATCATGTTTTTGAATATCCCTTACGTATCGTACTGGCCGTTACGTAACGGGATTTTCGACTTTTGATACTTTTATTTAATTACCAACACTTGGCTCACTGTCTAATACCATGCAATATATGGCCCTATCATCGAAACCGTTACGTTTCTTGATATTGCAATTTAGAACCCTGCCCTCTCAAATCCAACGTGATCTTTATCTTAACTGCGAAGTTCCACCGAATGCAAGAACAATCTGATAACTTAAACCCTGACAACTACAAGGCACCTCATGAGTAACCAAAACATCTTGTTCTGACATGAAATTATTTATGCAGCTGACTCCAAACATCCTATATTATGAAAACTGGACAACTGTGACTGGAGACCATTTTGAAGCTTCTGCAGAGATAAGAGCAGCCCTACAAAAGAAGGGCCATACCTTGCAGGGCCTTGCTGGTGGGACTATTTGCCAATTTGTAGTTCAAGAGCTGGAGACTTCTTCAAAGTTTGGGGAGCTTGTGGGGGTTAGCGACCCCAGAAAGGGTGGATATCCAGCTGGTTTCTGAATTTTCTGGTGGTCTTTTAGGAATACATAAATGGTTACCTTTTACGTGTTCAACATCTTATGATCTTTAATGGTGTGAATAAATTTATCTATTTTCTGTTTTCTTTTTAGGACAAAAAAATGCAGTCTATTTTCTGCTGTCCCAAGTTGGAGAGGATTGGTTAGATATGTATGGTATGCAATCTCTTGAATCGCCTTAAAAGTCCATACTGAAGTGTGTATCACAACATTTACGTAAGAATATTTAAAGAGACACTCCTACATATTCTGCACCTTCAACGATTTGCAGAGTCGTTGCCACCACCGCCCGCTTTAGATCGACGATGACCATGGCCTCTCGACATTGACGAGGATCTGCATCTCGGGATCGAGTCTCATTCCCCCTCCCCACATGTAATAGATTAGGAATGACGAATGTCAGAAAAAAAAAACTAATCTCTCATCTCTCTCTCTCTCTCTGTTGTTGTACTAGGGTCCAAAAGGGTTATTTTTGGTAACTGGCAAGCTGGATTATTTTGGACAGGGTCCTGTCCAAATATAATCCCTTCCCAGAGGGAAATGTATATCCCGGTTATAATTTAACCGGGTCGGTTAAAACAAATGCCAGATATAACACACCCGGATATGTATATCCGTCATCTTCTTATATCCTTCCTCCATATCCCTCTGCCAAACGCGGCGTAAAAATTGACAAACAAGTGACTATGTAGAATTTCAAATTCTAAGTTTCGGTCCCTCATCTTTGTAAATCCTACTTCCCTCCCTGGTTTGTCGGGACTTAGGTTCCGTTTGTTTGACAATAAAATATTTTCCTGTAAAATGTTTTATCTATTTTCCGGTGTGTGGTTGTACAAGTCATACGCAAATAATTTTTTTCTGTAAAATGTTTTTGGGTCAATTGCGAAATCGGCGAAGGAATCGGATTGAATGATAACTTCATTGATAATGAATGCCGGAGAAAAGTTTGTTACCAATACAGTAGTAACATTTTTCGATTACCAACCATATACTCGAAAATAAAAACAGAAAAGGTTGTTTTTGGTGAAATCATTTTACATGGAAAATATTTTATATCGAAACAAACGAGCCTATACACTCGTTTATAAAAACTCAGCTCCGCTTGGCTCTACAGCCCTAAAATGCTCCAACCAAAATAATACCATTGCTTAGCTACTTTGGACCAATTTTAGTTTGATCTCGTCGACCGTTGGCTTGAAAAACGAGAAGCCGTTCGTGCTCTTTTCATTTCCCGCCAACCAACCGTTCGAACTAGTAATTATTTTCTCTGCTATTTTTCTTCTACATTATTTTGGATTTGGATTACGTTAATTACCGACCTAGCACTGGCTGCACTGCAGTATCGGTTGATTATGTAAACAAACAAATACGTTTATGGAAATTGTGGAATAGAAAGATTTTCCTCTTTTGCAGAAAAACTCTGATGGAGTCTCCTACTCAAACTCTTTCAAATTCTTATGCATCACTCCTCCAAACAAGCCTTAGGACCAAAAACCCATTTACCGGAAAGTTGGTTCATGCTCAGATAATCAAATCCGGGCTTCACCTCAGTGTGTTCTTGATGAATAATCTCATAAATTGCTATGCCAAAAATGGGTTTGTTTCCGATGCCCACCACCTGTTCGATGAAATGCCTAATAGGAACACCTCCTCTTGGAATACAGTATTATCAGCTTATGCGAGACAGGGCAGGATGGATGATGCGTTCCGTGTATTTGAGGAAATGCCCGAGCCTGATTCTGTTTCGTGGACGTCGATGATTGCAGGTTTTAACCAAATGGGTTGTGTTGAAAATGCAATTAAGATGTTTCTAGAGATGATTTCGTGTCATGTTTCTCCGACCCAGTTTACAATGACTAGTGTACTTGCTTCCTGTGCTACTATAGAAGGTTTAGAAATAGGTAGGAAGGTTCATACCTTTGTTGTTAAACTTGGGCTAAATAGCTACGTCAGTGTAGCGAATTCCCTCCTCAACATGTATGCGAAGTCAGGTGATCGAGTGACAGCAAAGCTTGTTTATGATAGGATGAAGTTGAAGAGCATATCAAGTTGGAATGCTATGATCTCGCTGCATATGCAATCTGGTAGACCAGATCTTGCTCTTGCCCAGTTTGATCAAATGAGTGAACGTGATTTAGTTTCTTGGAATTCAATGATTGCGGGTTACAATCAGCGTGGATGTGATCTTGAAGCATTAGATATTTTCTCAAGAATGTTAAAAGAAACTACTTTGAAGCCAGATAGTTTCACCTTGGCAAGTGTTTTATCAGCTTGCGCCAATCTTGAGGAGTTAAACCCTGGGAAACAAATCCATGCCCACGTGGTTAGAACTGAATTCAATACTTCGGGGCCAGTTGGTAATGCTTTAATTTCCATGTACTCCAAAACTGGGGGAGTTAAATTTGCTCGAAGGATTTTAGACCATAGTGTCACCTCTAATCTCAATGTTATAGCATTTACATCCCTTCTGGATGGGTACATCAAGCTTGGAGATATGAACTCAGCTCGACAAATATTTGATGCATTGAGAACTCATGATGTGGTTTCATGGACGGCAATGCTAGTTGGTTATGTGCAGAATGGCTCCAATGATGAAGCAATAAAGCTCTTTAGATCAATGATTAGAGAGGGCACCAAGCCTAACAGCTATACTCTAGCAGCAATATTAAGTGTCAGTTCAAGTTTGGCTTCTTTGAACCATGGCGAACAAATCCATGCAAAATCCATTAGGTTGGGGGAAGCATCGTCTGTTTCTGTTAGCAACGCTTTAATATCCATGTATGCTAAATCTGGAAGCATTTGTGGTTCCAAGAGAGTATTCTATTCGGTCCAGTGGAACAAAGATACTGTCTCTTGGACTTCCATGGTCATAGCTTTAGCTCAGCACGGTCTTGGAGAGGAAGCTATAGAATTGTTTGAGAAAATGTTGGAGTTTGGAATTAAGCCGGACCATATTACATATGTTGGTGTGCTCTCTGCTTGCATACATGTGGGATATGTAGATCAAGGCCGGAGTTATTATAAACTGATGAAAGATGTACATGGAATTGAACCAACCCCAAGCCATTATGCTTGTATGATTGACCTGTTTGGACGGGCTGGATTGCTCGAAGAAGCACAAGATTTCATAGAAAAAATGCCAATAGTACCGGATGTATTCGTGTGGGGATCACTTTTAGCTTCCTGTAGAGTTCACAAAAATGTGGAGCTGGCAAAAATTGCTGCGGAGAGATTGCTTCTTATTGACCCTGACAATAGTGGGGCCTACTCAGCTCTTGCTAACGCATATTCTGCATGTGGAAAATGGGAAGATGCTGCTAAGATTCGGAAGTCGATGAAGGATAAACAGGTGAAGAAAGAACAGGGACTCAGTTGGGTTCAGATAAAAAGTGAAGTCCATGTCTTTGGTGTCGAAGACGCATTGCACCCTCAGAGAGATGCGATCTACCGGGTGATTGCGAAAATCTGGAAGGAAATAAAAAAGATTGGTTTTGTTCCCAACACTGAATCAGTATTACATGACCTTGATGAAGAGGTGAAAGAGCAGATTCTTAGGCATCATAGTGAAAAACTTGCTATTGCTTTTGGGTTGCTAAATACTCCAGAGAACACTACTTTGAGGATTATGAAGAACCTTAGAGTTTGTGATGACTGTCACTCTGCTATCAAGTTTATATCCAAACTTGTGGGGAGAGAAATCATTGTCAGAGATGCTACTCGGTTTCACCATTTCAGGAGTGGCTTGTGTTCTTGTCGTGATTATTGGTAGGAGCTGATAAAAATATTCTTTCAAGATATTTGGCATACAAAGAAAATTCTGATAAACGGCCGAACGAGAATCAAGGGAGCTTACATTTACAATCAAAAGCTGGGCTTCGTACAATTTATGAGATGGAGCTCCTTCTGCTGACTTTTCTGCTTGTGCTGCTTCAAAAAAATTCTGGACCAACTGCTTTGGTTTTCCATTGATATTCATCCGGAGGAGAGGCCACATTACCCAGTTTGACAAATGGATATGAAAGCCTGCTGGCCTGCCTTTCCGCGTGGAAAATTGGTTGGTTTGGGCTGGGGGTACTAGGTAGCTGGCATGAGCACGTTGGTAATTTGCCAGCATTCCAGTAAGGCGCGGAATTGTCCAAATCAAACTTGTGTTTTCATTCAGTCATCATAGTTACAAACAGGTATGTCTTATCTCCAACCTCAGTACCTACTTTTTGATTTTATTGATACTTGTCTCAATATGATTGCAAATATCGGCGGTGTAACTTCTCTGCATAAACAATACGACATCATCCACCAACACTTCTCATCCAATCTTACAATGGGGCCTCAAAATGTTTTGGGGGCTAAATTATCAAGTGTTGTCCATTCTGAATTTTGCGCATGCTTCAGGAAATCACCCTGACTGACCCGAATATCAGAACTACGACTTCAGGATTACATTATTCCTGCAGTTATCTAGTTAAGGATCCTTGTCAAAATAACCAATGTTTCCTTATTGTTTTCAGGCGAGTAACGAGTATTAAAAAACCAGTCCTAGTCATCAAGTAGTTGGAA
Organism: Gaultheria prostrata; assembly: GCA_036023075.1. Lineage (NCBI taxonomy): Eukaryota > Viridiplantae > Streptophyta > Magnoliopsida > Ericales > Ericaceae > Gaultheria > Gaultheria prostrata. The sequence continues at coordinate 11,891 of JAXBDA010009120.1, forward strand.
CTTACTATCTAGGCCCACATATGTATCTCTTATTTTCAGTTCTTAGAAGTGTGCACAGAGCTTATTATCGAAATGTGGCAACGTACAGAGAACTCCTTTCCTTATGGGGCTTTTTACATGTAGTTTAAACTTTAAACATCAGTTTGATTTTCATTTGCAACTGTTTGGAGTTTTGACTGTGGATCCTGTCCTTTCCAATCCACCACATGTTGAATCACAATTTTTCTAGATGTCATGTCGCTATCTCTGTTTTATATTCAGCTTTAGTCATCTTATTCTGTTAGTTTATTATCAGCATGTCTGTCAACTGTCTTCCATGCAATTCTTTCCAAGAGTTACAGTTAACAAATCCAGTTTGACATGAGCTTTTTAATATACTACTTATAAGATTGTCCTGTTAATTTTCTTATGCTGCGATGTTCCTTCTTGTGTTTCATGCAATCAAATGATTGTATCCACCACATAATATTTCCTGAATGGAAGCTTCTGTATGAGTCTATACGTGTTGATAACTGATGAAGTAATGTTCTTACTCCACCCAAACAGATCAGAGATGGATCCAAAGTTTCTGCTGGAAGGGTGATCGATTTGCATTTCAGAAAAACCGGACCTGTTATTAATTTATGCACTTCCGTTGGAGCTTTATCATGACAATCGATGGAATTGTGCTATGATTCGTATTTCTCATCTTGCTAATTGAAGAGCGCAAATTCATTGGAAGATCCAGACTATGCGTATCCAATAGTTTGCAGATTCAAGCCATTATGATGTATTCGCTCACAACATTTCCGGTATTTTTCTTAGCAAATGTGCGTATTTTGGAAGATTTCCTGCTGTTGTTGCAAAATTAAAATCATCGTATACCATTTTATCTGATTTGATCTTGTACTTCTTATTGGAAAAAATGTTTAATTCATCATGAACCGTAAAATCTGAATGATCTTTGTATCCTTATTGGAAGGCAATACTTTTTTCTCTATATAATGTGGTAGAAGCACAAGTTTTGAAACGGATTTTTTGTTGGCAATGAGAAAATCAATCACAAGGCTATGTTGGATGCTGTTTGTGGCACTCATGGTCTTGTCAAGACACGCAGTCGTATATATATCTTATGTTACTTGGATCCTCCTAAATTTGTAATGTACTGTTTCGGATATTCGACACTTGGATAAGGGTGTGGGATATGTGTCGGACATATTAAATTGGACATATACAAAGCAAGCTTATTTTGCAATTCGAATTTACTTTGAACTATGCGTAGAACTTCAATACACTATGTATGAAATACCCTACGACACTTTTTAACCATTATTCTTCCGCCAAAATGAAAAAAAAAAAAAAAAAATATAAATATATATAT
>JAXBDA010009121.1:0-13245 GCA_036023075.1 Gaultheria prostrata
GTTTCACGAAACCCGAGCCAAAACGCTATGTGGCCCTTTTTACTACAAACCGTGTTTTCGTGCTTAGTAAACCTTAGATTCATTGTGGTTCATGTTTTTAACTATTCCAAGCATGTTTAATACTTTAATAACTGTTTATAGGAGGTTCTCCATGAATTTATTGTGTTTAACCTTGTTCTTGATCATTGTGTTAAAGTTAGGGGTTTAAAGTGTAATTTTGTGAAATTTGGTGTGCGTACTTGTGTATCATTCACGAAACCTATGTTTATCAACTAAATGTCACTACTGAGAATTTAGGAGTGTAGCAAAATGACCAGAATGCCCTTCGGGTGTAAAATGACCATTTTGCCCTTGTGTGTGTAAATTACATAATGTGTAGTTTTGTAGTAAGAAAAATCAAGGAATTGCATTTTATGACAAGTTAGGACTTTATTAACTAAAATAAATTATTTTACGTATTTACCCTTGTCGGTGGCAAAATTATATTTTTGTCCTTGTATTATGTTTATTTACAAAAAGACCCCCAGAGTTTGTAAATTACATTAAGGACCCTAGAGTCGTGAAATCATGTTGGACACCCTTGTACTTACTTAAAATGACGTTGGTGACTCTTACTTTCTTTAAATTATGTTTTGACCCCAATAGTTTAATAAATTACGTTTTGGCCCCTGTAGTTTGAATTTATTACGTTTAGACCCCTAGTTTTCGATTACTTGAATTTCGTGAACTTGTGAACCGAGATATTCGGTTATGACCCTTGTGAAATCGTTATCGCTTTATTTCTACTGTTAAGTGTACTTTCCATAATCGTGTTGAATGCTAGAATGGACAACTAGGTTCCCGGGTTGGGTGATCGTACGCGGATATCACATAGACGATGAGGTTAATGGAAAAGTGAATTGGAATTGATTGATGGGGAGTTACCCTGAGATTGTTGTTGAATGGCAGTTCCGCCAAGTGATTGTTTCAGAGGATTGTTTGGCAGTCTGCTATGATTTCGAAACCCTAGGATGTGACACTCTATGATTTGCTTCATTTGGATTCTGAGGCGTTATAAGGGTGGAAGTATTATAGACCAGTTCGGCTATATACCTACAGGACCTGGCAGTTGCCATGCGTAGCCCAGTGGTACAGTTTCGTCCCTGGGAAATTCATCCTTGCGAGGCGGCTGACGGTTGGATTAAGTACCTAACTTATACCTTCCGTCGGGGCTCCTGAGGTACGGGCAAGCAAGGGGGGAGTAAATCACAGTTTGGCTACAGTCCTTAGTGGTTAACCGGGAGGAAAGTTCTCTAGGTTGAGAACTTAGATGAATATGTAAGTTAATGGCTAGTAATGAAATCAGCTATGTGTTTAATTTCTGCTTTACGATTCAATTCCGGCTTATTCCTTTAATTACTGCTTTTCAATCATATATCTTGTATTGTATGTTAAGCAAGGGTTGGGAGGGTAAGAGTAGCTATTGAGTGATTTATCGCTCACGGTGTTACACTTTGTGTGACCCTGGTATAATACTATGATGTTGCTTTGCGACTCGGACGTATTATGCCAGACTGTGATCAAGCAGGTACTGTTGGTGACGAAGGAGACGGTTATTTTGGAGCCGAGGGTTTTCCGGCAGACCAGGCTCAGGAGGAGCCGTAGAATCCAGAGTTGAACCTTAATCTGTAGAACTCACCCCTTTTTTAAATTTAAGGTTGGATTTGTAATATTAATTTCTCAAACCATACTACGTATTTTGTAATGGGTTGCACTTCACGTTTTCCGACGTGTACTCTGATGGAAACTCTTTTTATTAAATTAATCCTAATTAGTTGTCTTAATTAATGCTTCCGAAAATCGGGGCGTTACATGTTAACTGACAAAGAGGTAATTTTTGAACACCCTTAGACAAATTTTTGGAGCCGCCACTGGTAGTAAATGTAAATATTTCAACGTTTTGAGATATCGTGGTAACTGGTAAGTTAACCCAGTTTTTATGGAAAATAAAATTGGAGTAATTTTTTCAAAAAAAGCGTAAAACCATGTCGATTTTAGCAAATCTACCTTACTTTTTGTACGTAAGTTTGATTTGACGACTTAGATTTACCTAACTCTCAATCTAAAGGTCAATATTTAATCAGAGGCGGCTCCACCTTAGGGTGGGGGTGGTCACCCGAACACCCTGAAATGTTAGAAACACATGTAATTTTTTTAATTTTTATTTAATTTTTGTCATTTTGAATACCCTAATCACAATGTTTGAACACCTTACCCAAATTTTTTTGAACAAATAAGCCCACAAAATATTTGAATACCCATCCAATTAGAGCCCATTCCAATATAAATAAGGAAAAGAGAAAATCTAAAATAAAAAGAAAAGAATAGAAACAGGGAAACATATGAGTTTGATAATTCCGGACTCCTCCCTGTCCAGAAATGCTATGCGTAAGGACGCTTATACCAAACCATACACAAAATGTGATTATTTTTTTAAAAATGTGTTTGCAAAACACAACTTCATGTTCTCACATTACTCAGATTCTGTATATGGTTCAGTGTAAGCTTCCTTGCGTATAACATTTCAGCTGTCCAAAACATATGTTTTTTCGTAGGGAAGTAATTATTTTTACTAAGAAAAAGGATTTTTTTTTTAACGGGAGAAGTGGGGTTAACCCGTCAAAGTACTTCCCTACGGAAAAAAATGTGTACTTTTTTAATTAAAAATAAATTACTTCCGTATGCTCCCTCCGTCCCTTTTTAAGTGATCCGCTTGGGAAACGTATATTTTTGTGGACGTTAAAAAAGGCACTTCCGTAAAATGTTTTTAAATTTTTTTTACACCAAATTAAATTACTCAATGAACACTTTAATTTGGTGTAAAAAAATTAAAAAATTATATAGAGAAATATGTTTTTTAGGGGTTTGAAATTGCACGTATTCCCATATGGATCACTTAAAAAGGGACGGAGGGAGTATTATTTTTTGAGTTTTTTCACATGAAATTAAAGATCTTGATTAGTTCCTTAATTGGTACAAAAAAAAAAAACCCATGTATGAGAGTATTTTATTTTGTGATTCGACAATTACACGTTTTTTTTATATCTGAAAGTACTTTATTTGGTGGCATTTGTTGATATTAGTAGAATTTTTTTGTGTGTATGTGTAGTTATGATTTCTCGAGGACCATAGTAGAATTTCTGAACACCCTCGCGAGAATTCCTGGAGCCGCCACTGTATTTAATGGACATCATGCCTCCAAACCGGGATCGGGGACAGCACGGATGCTATGTAGTCACTTTGTGGCCCATCCCAGGTCCCGTTGTTTGATCCGAATCATTCATTGTGTTCGTCTCGTCGAGTATGTAGAACATGAAAAAATTCATGTTGATCGGATATTGGTAACTATGTTTTCAGGCTGCATTTTTCTTGGAAACGAAACAATCCAAGAAACTATTGTATGTGATTTATTTTCTAAAAAATTGTAAGGTCACCGATCAAATAGTTACTGATGTCCGATCAACCTGAATTTCTATACAAACTACGTATACATACTCGATGAGAAAAACAAAATAAACGCTTCGGATCAAATCATGGAACCCAGAGTAAGCCCCAATATGGCTGAAGTCCCTGCTCTCCTCCAAACCACTCGGGGCATGGTAGAAAAATTGCTCGAATAGCTTGCGCACACGCCCCCAAAAAGGGACATCGCCATCGGAATGAAGGTCGGTCAGTGGATGTCACTTTACTTGTTTGACCTCATTCCCTCTTATCTGTTTTCTCAAACCTACTCTGCCTACATTTATGTATAAACCCTAGTCGCTTTCCATATACACATGTGGTCCAAGAAAGTGATTCCGAATTCGTTTTTTTTTTCTTTTCATTATTTTGTCAAGTTACGTAACTAGGAAGATTACTTTTCCAACTGGTTTTTTGGAGAAATTTTTTAGCACCAGGCGTACTACCTTACGTGTGCCCGCAATGCCCTATTATAATTGTCCAAAAGTATTTTGGACGGTCAAGATACGAGACAGATATCGCCATGTGGTACATGTTCGGCACTGAAAAATTTCTCATATTTTTAATAGCTGGTTGCATTTTGTCCTTCTATTTGGATTACTAGAATTTTGTCATCGTAATCTTAATCTGACGCATTTAGTTTGTAGAGATTGTTTAACACTACACGTGTAACAAAAATTTAAGTTAATCAGACATTAATATCTACATAACCAAACCAAACTAAACCGAGTCTTATGTCCCAAATCAATTGGGGTCGGCTACATGAATCATTTCTTCACTGAGCTCTGTCAAGTGTTGCTTGCTCACTTAGCCTAGTAGACTCAAATCCTTGCGCACTACTGCATCTAATGTCATTTGGGTCTTCCCCTCCCCGAAGCGTTGCTACTCAAAACTATCATATCCGCTCTCTTAACTACTGCATCTGCTGGTCTCCGATAGACATGCTCAAACCATCTAAGCCTATTTTTCCTAAACTTCTCCTCTATAGGTACTACACCTACCATGTCGCGGACTGTTTCATTTCTAATCCTATCTCGTCTACGTCTTACCACACATCCACCTCAACATTCTCATTTCTGCTACACTTATCTTGTTCACCTGCTGTTTCTTAATAGACCAGCATTCTGTCCTATAAAGTATCACTGGTCTTATGACAGTTCTATAGAATTTACCCTTCAATCTTATGGGTACCCTTTTGTCACACAGTACACCATTAGTGCTTCTCCACTTGAGCCACCCCACTTGGATCCTATGGATCACATTCTCTGCAATTTCTCCATCTTGACTAATAATAGAGCCTAAATACTTGAAATGGTCACCACTCTTTGGTAACTCTTGGTCTTGAATCATCACTCTTTCTTCGGATACACTACTGGTACCACTAAACTTGCAAACCATATACTCAGTCTTACTCCTGCCTATTTGAAAGCCCTTAGACTCTAGTGCATCCCGCCAAATTTCTAATTTAGTATTAACACCGCTAGCAGTTTCTGTTGTGACAAGCCACGAAGTAAGAGATTACAAACCAACAAGCGAAAATCAAAGACACAAAGATTTACGTGGTTCCCCCCAAAGCACGAAGCTCTAGAAGTACGTCCACGGGCGAAGAGTGATAGAGGATTCACTATGAACGGGAGAGAATACAAAGAGCCGGCTATACCCGTAACTCCAATTGAAACACCCAAAAAAGATATCTAGGGACAAAGTCTCAAGAACACGAAAGAGACAAGCAAAACCCTAATATCCAATCCCAAGAGTTAAAGACAAAACTTTAGAAGGCCACAAGGCTTCTATTTATAAGAAAGTACAAAAAGAAGACTAAAGCCTTAAATCGCCCGAGAGTTGTACTCTCGGTAGCGCTACACCCTAAATGGTGTAGCGCTCGGTTAAGCGCTCGGTAAGCTCTCGGGAGCGCTACACCAAGAATGGTGTAGCGCTCCTGAACCTTCTGTTCACAAATCTTCTTCCCCTTTGCCAAATTCAAGGCACAATTCCAACAGTTTCATCTACAAGGACAATATCATCTGCAAACAACATACACCATGGGATATCCTCCTGAATTTGTCTAGTCAATTCATCCATAACTAAAGTGAAAAGGTACGGGCTCAAGGCTGACCCTTGGTGCAATCCTACTGTGATGGGAAATTCACTTGTTTCCCCTGCTGGTGATCTAATGGCATTAATATCTACATAGTTAAAAAAAATCAAGTTAATCCGATATTGATATCTGCATGATTAAGATAGATTTGTGTCTAAGTATTAAAATTATACTGATAATCCATTTTTCATATACCTAATGATATTTGACCGAGAGACTAATGATATCCAATCAATTTAAATTTTATTATGAATGATCTACTTAGCTTATTCGATGCATTGAACAGGTCGCATCATGATGATGATGAGATTCAGTTGATCACACTGAAATGTCCTACAACTATGTAGTGCATTGGCACACTATGGGACCATTGTCCACTTCTGCTCCTGTATCTGTAAATGAGTTAATAGAAACTTAAAAGTGAAAACATCATCATATTTTTACGGAGAACTAGGTATGAAGCCTCGTGCTTTGCACGAAGTTAATGCCCGTTAGTATTTGTCCGTTGATAAAAATTAAAAATGTGCATGCTATGTATTTTTTTACTTAGTTCAATAGGTTTATAAATGATATTTTCTCATCTATATAAATAAAGTAGTTTGACAATTACAACACACAAATACAATTGGGGACTAAAATCACATGACAATTACTATTGTCCAAATATAATAAGAGAATATGACCACATTTCATAACGACGAAGAATTACTAATATGTAGGATATGTGATATGAAGGAAAAGTGACCCTTGTGCTTTGATGTGTCTCTCAAACGGGCTTCATACTATATTTGATTAGGACAATACATAACCCAAATTTAAAATGGGAAGTAAAATATGGGTTTGAATGAGAGAAGTAAGGCAATCTAAAGGAACCAAAGACCTTGGATTAGCAATAAATTATAAAATATGCTAGTCTCGCAAGATTACCAACTCTATAAAGTCTTTAAGACCCACCACATAATGTTTATTAAACATAGCTTAAATACGTCATAACGATCACAATCACATGAATGTGGTGGGAGAGAACAAACTGAAATAAAAAATTCTTTTTAAATTTACTAAATATATATGCAAAAATAACACCAGTCTAATATATACCATACATGAAATGAAATGAAATGAAATAGGATATACTTTGTTTTTCTTGGAAAGGCTAGATGATCCCGCATGAACCAAGACAGTGTATTTTTCATCACTTGAGTCAAAAAACCAAGTTCAAACAATTTATATACACTATTCTCTAAGATATTTTCCGGTTAGGTCTATGATATTCCCTCCACGTATTTATCATTTTCCAAATCTAACCAAACAAAGGGAGGAAAAAAATGAAATTTCTCAATGGTTTTTCCCTTTCTCCTTCAATTTCTAAATTGACTTGACACTCATCACTAGCTCAAGCCAAGCTTGGCAGTTGCCTCACCAATAGTTTTTTTTTTCTATTTTATTAATTTCGAGCCATAATAATAATTAAAGGGGGACAAATTAGGATTTGGATCCCCAACATGAAGAAAGAATGCGGTGTCCATGGGGCCAGGTACGTGGATTGGCAGTAGGAATTTCCAAACCTAATTGGCTAATTTATTTAAAATATCATGCTGCCAATTTAATATTTTTGTTTTTTATCATAAAGACAATTTAATACTCCCTCCGTCCGGATTTGTTGGTCCACAAACATATTTTTTCAAGTCCGAAAATGTTTGTCCATTGACAAAAGTTAAAGGGTAAAGTATGGAGAAAGTACACAAAAGTGATGGAAAAAAAGTAATGGAAAAAAAATTGGAATCCCCAAAATGGAGCAACAAATCCGGATGGAGGGAGTAATTGCTATCGACTAAAGGGGCCCTTACACGTGTGAGATGTGTCGGTTCCCAATCTGGTCCTACCAAAGGATTAGGGGATGATTTGTAACTTTTATTATTTGTGTGGTGGTGAGATTTGAATTTTTTTACTTAGTTCAATAAGTTTAGAAAAGATATTTTCTCATCTATATAAATAAAGCAGTTTGACAATTACAACACACAAATACAATTTGGGACTAAAGAGGAAAAAATTAAAGCCTGGAGGGTTTGACAATGACAAAACACAATAAAGTAGTAGGGGTACAAGCGAAAAGTATAAAACAAAAGGAGAAATTTTGCAATTGTGTACAAAGAGCACCAAATGTCCAAAACAGCCATGGGGAAATCCTGTAATTACCAAAATCAGCCAGAAATTGAAGAGGTAAAATCGTCCAAATTGAGCCAAATGTGGTAAGCCATGAAATTTGGTTAAGGCTCTATTATAGCCTTTGGTATGGATACTCACCGTAATGACTTAATACAAAGAAAATAATCTGACACTCTAAATTTGATAACTGCATTTCAATATTTGTCCTTTAATATTCAAAATACAAATAACACAAATACTCCTACTATTAAAAGTGGGGTAGGAAGATCAAATTCCTTAACCGAATTGACACTTTTCCTTGAGGGTTCACTTACCTCCCTTGTGGTAAGTGGGTAAATTTCACTCCCATGAAGTTTCTGACAATAACAGAAACCATCTCTTAGGTTTTTGAAATTGCACTGACCTCCCCTGTCAGATTTGTTGACCAACTTCCGTTAACCGAGCACGTGAATGTACAACATTGCCCTTTCATTGACCTCCACAAGGTTTTCTAGTTATAACAGATACCTCCCTTCTGCTCTACACACACACACACACACATACAGTCCACTTTTTATCCACACCTAAAATGCGGACCTCCTGTCCACACCCTACTTTTCCGATCAAATTTTCATGATCCGAACAGATTGGAGTGTTTAAAACATGTTTTTAAGGGTCCACGCGAGAAATTATTAAAAAAAAAAAAAAACCGAGAAGGGTTTCATCCGATCAGTGTACATATGCGGTTGATAAAGCCCTTCCTGAAAAATCCTATTTTGCTAGCAACCGAATAATCAAGCAATACGTAGGAAATAAATAAATACGATGAACACACGATATACGTGGAAAACCCCGAATAGGGTACGGGAAGGAATCAAAACACTAAAATTAACTTTGTGTGATTATAATCGACCTATACTTACAATTGAAAATCTCTCTCAATTGACCCAAGAACCGATTGCCGAATCCACGTTCATCGCACCAAGTGTTTGATTGCCGATGCATTGAATCGCTCAAGCCTTCCGAGATGAATCATAAGAATGATCGATGTAGGTTGTAGACAAGTTCTTGGAGTTGATTGTTTGATTCAATCCTTCATGATGTGTAAACTCCAAGACCCAAATCAAAACAAAGAGTGGCTGCTCTCTCTTTCTCTTTATTTAACGTGAAAAGAAGGCTACATAAGTGGTAAAGATGAAACCCTAGCTACTGCCCTTTTATAAGACTTTAAGTCGTCTGCTCGAGCACTTGAAAGTTGCTCAAGCACTTCGTCAGCTCTTCGCCAACAGCCTCTTTGTTGGACGCGATATAAGAAGGTGCTTGAGCACTTTGCTTTATCTGAAGAATCTTGCTCGAAACACTTCACAACCCGGAATTAAATCGAATCATAAAAACACTATGCCAAATACAACGTGATTCCTTCCACAATCCTAAACATACACATCTAAAATAAAAAGTACAACTCGATATTGTGTCATGGAATTCCACAATCCTAAACATTTTGTTTTTTGATGATTTCTCACGTGGACCTTTAAAAATACTCTTTAAACACATTTGACGGTTTAGATCATGAAAATTTGATTGGAAAAATAGGGTGTAGATGGAAGGTCTGCATTATATGATGTGGATAAGAAGATTGGTGTATGTATATAATTTGCTTGAAGAGTCATCTATAATTTCTTGTGAAAACTAACTTAAAATTTTTAATGTGTTTGACTTTTTTTTTAAAGATTTAATTACTAGTGTTAATAAGATTAATAAATTTGGTGAAGTTGTGAAAATTTAATTCGAAAAAATTGCAGAGGTGTTTTTACAAGGACCAATGCTCCGATTGTGATTATTAGGGCAGGGATCACGGCTCCACCTAAGGTCAAATGACTTCTCCAACCGCCTTTAATTTTGGTGAAAAATTAGTTGAGCAAAATTAGTAGATAAAGATGCATGGTATAGGGTTAGAAAAAAGTTTACATAAATTAAACCCATATATTTTAGAACTTCTTGCTATTCTTTGCAAAATAAAATAAAATTGAAGGTTCATGAAAAAGAAAAAAAAACTGTAGTTCCTTTGAATTTGTGCCTACATATACATTTAATTTAAAATTTTGAAACCAAATGTATACATATGTTAAGGGGTGTTTGTGAGCCTCATTTTCAGCTTTTCATTTTTAACTTTTTTGGCTTTTGGGCTTTTTGGATTATGGTTAAACTGCATTTTGAATCTGGTGGATTATTTGGGAGAAATGTGCAGAATGCATTTTGCAACAGTGTTTAGGAGATATGTGGAGAGTACATTTTGCAAGTCTTTTTGTAAATCAGAATGTGAAAAGTGGAAAATAAGAAGTCAAAAAACTCCTCCCAGCCTACTTTTGGCTTCTCCTCTCTATTGCCAAATTTTGAGAATGTGTTTTGCCGGAATGTGTTCTTGGTTTTGTCAGCCAAACAACCAAAATGTAAAAATGAGAAGTTGATAAAGTGAAAATCGGTCGGCCAAACACCCCCTTAATTTTGGAGTCGCAATGAGAAACATGTATAATAACTTGATCTTTGGTAACTAGTTTTGATTATGGACATTAATGTCTTTAAATTTAGTTTAGAACGGTATTAATGTCCTACAATCATTCTAAAGGGGTAATGAAATGGATTTAGAAGCTGATGTAAGCAATTTCTGTTACCTAACAGCCTTCTAACGGAGAGGAGGGAATCTGCAACCAATAACCAAACCAAAGGGGAGGTCAGTGCAATTTCTGAAACGTGAGGGGAGGTATCTATTATTGTCACAAATCCAAGGGGAGGTAAGTGAAATTTACCCTAGTGTTTTTCAATTATAAGTATTTTTATTGAGAGTACTCAATTTTATGTAATCGACATTACTTTGCTCTTTGTATATGCCCAATTAATCTTTTAGAGTTTGAATCTTCTAAAGTACTCCCTCAATTCCAAATTTCTTGTCCACTTTTATTCACAACATTTCAAAAAATTGTTTATATTTTCAAATAAATAATGTTAGTATATATATTCTATATAGATCTCGTTTGATAGTTCTCGATGAGTTCTATTAAACAATCAAAATTGTGAAAAATATTATAGATTAAAAAATATAAATAATTAAAAAATAGCACGTATGAACGTAAATGGATAAAAAAAATTGGAATAGAGAGAGTAAACTCGTCCTAAAATGGGGAAATGGACCCATCACCATTTATAGAGCACTTTATTAATTATTCCCTTTGGAACCCGGTGCTTGATGGCAAAGACCAAACGAATTTTTTTGGCCCTTCTCTATTGTTATTTTTTCCTTTCCCCCTCTCTTTTTGGAGTACTTCTCTCTTTTTATGAAGCTTTTAACAGATTTGATTCTACAATAAATACACTATTTCATTCTGGTCCTAACTAGCTCTTGGCTTGCTTGTACAACTAAAAAGAGCATGCCTGAGGGGATTACTACGCTCATCGTGCCTTTGTATTACCATCTGAGCTTCATTAGTTGCCTCTCTTGGATTGTGTTCTTTTGAAAATACTGCAATATAGATTGCATTTGTGTTCATTTTGTTAGTTTGGGGTATTCATTTATGGGGTCTCTATCTCATCTTCCTTGATTTTTTTTTTTTTTTGGTACTTCGGAAATAAGTCATCTTCCTTGATTGACAGTGGAATGTATTTACAAATTGTACTTTGGGTTTTGCTTGCAGTATGAGTTATGTGAGTCTGTGCTACTTTAGCTTCAAACCCTCATGTTTTGTAGGTGGTGGTAACAGTGGCGGAGGGAGTTCATGACTATTGTGGGCACGGGCTCATATTGAAATTTTTGTAGTAATATATATATATTTTTTAGAGTTGCCAGTAATATTGTTTGTAGCAACCTAAATGAAAAATAATTTTGTGATTCTAGGACACCTTAAATAATTGAAAATAATCGAGTTTCAAGCGGATGTTTTGGCCCCTTTTTATGAAGAGGTTGACGGAGTTATTGAATCATTACTTTTTCATTATCGTAAAAGTCTAAAGACCTTAAAGTAGATACTTTGTTTTCAGGAAAATGCCCCTTTACAAATCAAATCAAAACTCAAAAGCAGTAAAAAGAAGAAACCTGTTTTTTTAGTTATTGGTAGTTAAAATTGAATTTGATTATTTTATTAACAAAAGAATGGATTTTTTTTTTTTTTAACAATCAGGTGTCCAAAATCTTTGGAAACAAGGGTGGACCGAAGGCGGATGATCCGGAGCAACCACCCTAACCACATTTCAAATTTTCTTTATAATTTTAATATTTTTTCAGTAAAATTCTAAAGGTACATTGGTTCCCCCGCCCAATATCTTCTTTTAAAATCTAACATGCACCAATCATCCAATTTCTATTATAAATGTTCATTATAAAGGAGTATCGAACACAAATTAGATAATGATTACCAAGTAAACCTAGTTAAAAGATGGTTTTCCTGGGTCCATCTAAAGACAATTTGATTTTACCTTTATATACATACATACATATATATGGATCAACTTCCAATAAGGGCCCCTTATTGAACTTTTCCATGCGGACCTAGCCAATTTTCGTGTTTCAGGACCTAATTTTGACGATCCAAACCGCTCAATGTTTTTAAAACGTGTTTTTAAGGGCTCCCACAAGAAATCATTAAAAAAATACCCGGAAAGACTTGATCTGATCAGTTTTTGATAAAAATGCTATATTTATCGTTTTTATCAAAAACTGGTCGGATCAAGCCCTTCCGGATATTTTTTTTATTATTTCTCGCGAGGGCCCTTAAAAGCATGTTTTAAAAATATTGAGCGGTTTGGATCATCAAAATTACCTCCTGAACAGTGAGGTCCGCATGATAAGTTCAATAAAAGGGCCCTTATTGGAAGCTCCTTGTATATATATATATATACAATAAATATCCAATAAGGGATCCTTATATACTAGGGTGCGGGAATTTTTGTTCGAGATCAAATTTCGATGATCCGAACCGTTAGATGTGTTTAAAACATGTTTTTAAGGTCCAACGCGAGGATTTATCAAAAACAAATATTCGGAAGGGCTTGAGGTGTTTGAGATTTTCACATTATTTGAGTTGCTGTATGAGCTAGTTAATAAAGATGGACAGAGTTTTCACCCCATAGCTGACGCAGCGGAATTCATGAAAGAATAGTTAGCGTACTATTCCAAACGAGATAGGTTCTCAATTCACGAGAGTTCTTGAATCCACAAGAAAAAAAGATTAAACTCAGAATTGTTATTGATTAAAAGCTGCTGAAATAAAGAGATTACATGCCCTTTTATAGGGAAACCCTAGCAAATACTGCTAAAAAAATAAAGGGGAAAATTTCAAAAAAAAAACCCTAATCTTTCACCCCAATGTCCCATAAACACCTATCATTTCGCTTATTTCAATTAGACACCTATCCTATTCACCCGTTATTAAATTGGGCACCCCGCCCAATTTACCGTCCATTTTTGGACGGAAAATGCCCAGTTGGCACATTTTACGCTGACATGGGAACAT
>JAXBDA010009122.1:0-13244 GCA_036023075.1 Gaultheria prostrata
ACACCCACACCACACAACTTTAAAATTAACCCCAAAAATTACACTACAAGCCCAAATGTGACTTGTGTAAACCAATTCCACCCCAACACTACACATCACATGTATCCTTTCATCACTTAGCTAATTTATCATTATACTTCATTCCACACATTACCCCAACTTTATTTCTAGAAAAATAGTTAAAATTTTCGGGTCTTTACAGGATGGCAGCCAACCATCATGACCCCGGCCGATGTATGGGGAATTTGTTGTCACCGGTGCGTTTTGTCATCGGAACTGCTTCTTGGATCCGCTCCTTCGGACCTAACGAGGTCCACAGCTAGTCACACAGAGCCGCGCCAAAGCTTTATCGAACTTACAACCGCCACACTTAGTGGCACCCCTGCTCGAGGATCTTGAATGCCTCACTCACTCCGACGGAGAGGCCCAAACTACCAAGGCTGGTGTAGCATGCTCGCCCTGCAAAAGACTTAAGAACCAACTACCTACTAGGCAACAAATGACATTAGTACCGCCCGCTAATGGAAGCCGGGCCACAACAAGAAATAATGAAAATAAAAGAACACCACCAGACATTCACGCAGTCTCACGTGTCATACTTTTCTCCCCAATTCTCACTGAAAATACTCGTAGAGAAGGTTAGACAACAATCCTGGGTAAGTCATGACTCAGCAGGTGGATCCCTATTTACGAAACCCCCATTCACCTTTTATGACCATCCAAGACAGAGCAATAAGATTGTTGTAGACCCCGAATACAAGTACCCTAAGGCTAGAATTGGGTGGCTATACAAGACCGTCAGGTGACAATTATTTTTGGATTGTTACATTTCTATATTTTTTTTTTTCAATTTTTTTCTCATTATATTATAAAGAAAAACAAGATGGAAAAGGAAATAGATAATACACACGTATACATGATAGAAACATCCAAGCCTAACCAAACATGGCTTCTTAATATTAACATTCCAACAGAAAGCATTACCTTAATCAAGCTACCCCATTCCAAACTTACCATTAAAAACTGAACTCAGCCAGACCACCAGAAAAGATACTTCGAATAACGCATTGGCCTAGTTCGTCTTAAAAATGTACGCGTCTCTGAATGCTCCCGTAAGACCAAATCAAGTTCCAAGCAGTTGACAAATTCCATAATAGACGGATGATAAACAAAATCAAACTTGTCAACACCGAGGAAGTCAACATGTTGCACTTCCTTTAAGACTGGTTGTTCAAGTGAGCTCACCCCAACAGAGTCTGGTTGCCTAGAAAGGGAAGACTCAAAAGGAACACATTCAACAAGAAGCTCGCTACTCCCTTCCCACTTGATTGCCTCTTCTACAGCAAAATTAGCTACGGTCCAGCCTGTTGCTCCTAGGTGTTCTGTCCACATGTCTAACACTTCCCTCTCTTGATCCACCCCGAGGGACGAGGGGACCTCTACCGTATAAGTATCATTACTCAAAACACAAGCATATTTAAACAAGTCTGACAGTGGCTCTAACTCTGACTTTGGCGGTTGGACCAACAATGGCTCAGGGCCTGGGTCGCAGGCGACTCCGCATAAATCTCCTGTTGCTAACAAATCCATCAAACTACCAATCTCTGGAGAATCTAAGAATGACGCCTCTTCGGCGGTAGGAGCAACTTCCAGAGGATCTTTAAACAACACATTGTCGACATGCTCCTGATCGAGCGTGTCGACCAAGCACACCGCAGACTCCTCCTCATCATCCTTGCTTAGAGTATTCTCATTGTAAACATCAGCCCCTAACTATGGTTCCACTAATAATTGCAGTCCCCCCAAGTTCGGGTGTTCAACTAACTTAATCCCAACGGGGAAATTGTCCTCTAGCATATCATCACCAAGGAGGGGAAGACTCAAGGGAAAAACATTTGTCATGGAACTCGCCACAAAGGCCGGTCAACTCCTCGATCTCTAGACTCACAGGAGCGCAAAAGGAAAACGTAGGCGGCCCGAATCAACAGTGGAAGATACATTGGAGGGGATTCGTTTTTCTCCTTTGGCTTAAGTGGGGAACACTGGGTAATGAGGTCCTCATTCCCTCTAAACTTGGAGAACTGTTGTAAGCCCAAGTCAACCTCCTCAACATCGTTAGATAAACCTACTTCCTCTTCCTTAGGAGTAAACTCCTCATTCCCTCCAAACTCGGAGGGTTCCTCCAAACGATCATCAACACGTCCCTCAATGAGAAGTGGGTCGACTTCCTCTCTTCTATTGACTTGAGGCGGAGAAGGAAATGTCTCCCACTCCTGTTGGATTTGTCCCACTGCCTCTGTGAGCTGAGTCAACTGGGACCTAAGGTTCCCAATTGCTTGGGTGGTTTCCGCGGTGAAGGCCATCTGCGACCGTACAAGAGTCTGTATCCTCTCCTCAAGCTTCTCATCATGAGGGGGATAAGTCAGCTCTGGGGGAGGGCTAGTAGAATCAGGATCAAACCCTTGCGGGTCTTGGAAAAGGAAGCCAAATTGGGTCATGTGGTCCTGGGCAGGTTCGAACGACTGTATTTGTTACAGAGGCAAAGGCAGTTCCTGTGGTGGCACTGGAGGTTTGGAATACCCCCATGAAAAAGATGGGTGGCGGGACCACCCTAGATTGTAAGTATTTGGATATGGATCCCACCGCTGATTAATAACACTCACCTTAGTCTGATTATTTCGATTAGCTTCCTTGAGTGCATAAAAGGCGGAGCAGGTATAAACAGAATGCCCCCAACACTCACACATCTCACAGAATTCTTCCATTCTCACCTCGTTCACCCAGTTGTTTCCTTCTTACCTCTTTTTATTTGACTCGACTCAAGACACAAAATACTTACCACTCGACTGACTCTAGATGACTCAACCTAGAAACAAAAATAAACTACGACTCTACACCTTTGAACACACGTCACCGTCCCCGGCAACGGCGCCAAAAATGCTTGACCGACCGGGTGTATAAAATTAAGACTCAAAAACACGTCCCAAGCGCAGGACTACCAATCAGTGTAGCACAATAATCCGGAAGTACCGGAGTCGAACCACAGAGACGGACGAACGGTGTTTGACTCAAAAGTGTTGAATTCTAGTTTAACTTGGCTCTTGGGTGGCCACCCCTTGCTTCACTTTGGTTGATTAACTTAGAGAACTAACAAATTAACTACTTACTATTAATTAAAAAGGAGAGCACAGCCGTGGGAACTCCAGCGTCCGCGACTAGCCCTAACCAATATCCACTCGGGTCACAATTCCTTAAAATAAATGATTTTAGAATAGGAAAAAGATTCTCTAACGAATGCACACCACCTGTCACCATTTTCCATGCGCAGTTACTGCTTACAAGGACTCCGGCGATGCCTGGGATTCGTTCGTTAGGAGAAAAGATTTCGTATCCAAAATTGATTAAAAATTCCGTTTCATTTCAACCCAAGGTAGACATCGATTAGTTTAGCCTCGGGGCGCTTTCGCCCCGCGGCCGCACTCTATAAAACTACTCACTCATGATGTTATTAAACTCAACAATAATATTAAACCTAAATCTCAACATGCTTCAGACAATTGAAGTAAAAATTAAAAACACGGTACCACAGATTGCAGAAAAGGAACGGATTCGATTATTGAAAGCAATCACCAAATTTAAGCCGAAAAATCTGGAGCAACTTGAATCTGGAATTGAAAACCTAAAGCAACAGACAAAAGTTAAGAAAATAGAACAAAAGTTATAAACTGTGGAACCCTAATTTCGAGTTCTATAAGGGTATTTATACTCCTCACCCTCAATTACAATTAAAACCTATAAGAATTCGAAATTCGGCCGCACGAAGACCAAAACGACACCGTTTTACTGTGCTTATAAGCCACTCGGTAGCGCTACACCATTTTTGGTGTAGCCCTACCTAACCCCTTAACTTCCCTTTGACCGATTGACTTGCCTCCTTTGACTTTTGACTCTATTCCCTCAGTAGCGCTACACCACTTTTGGTGTAGCGCTCGCCAAGCTTCTGTTCAGTTTGTGAGCCCTGTTGTGCTATTCCCGAGCGCTCTATTGATTTCCTTGTAGCGCTCATGTTCTATCACGGCCTTCAAGTCTCTGCAATCCAATCTTGGCGCTAAGATAGCCTTATTTTCCTGACAATTAACAAAAACACAAACACATACCAAAGCAACGCATCAAGTGGAAAATAGGGAATAAATAAGATAAAAACGTGTTAACACTACCCTATTGAGGCACTTATATCTATGATATTGCGTGCCTATCACTAGCTCTAGCCCATAGCCGGTCCGGCCTTGGGTCTTAAAATTGCGTCGTTTTGCGTTTGAAAGTGTCACATTTCATACTTTAGGTATTCTCTTTGTCCCACATCGAAATATGAACCTTTTTCCTCCCCGTTTTCACATAATAAATACCTCCCCTTGCCCAACCTTTCAAATCGTTCAGAACAGTTGTTCAAAAAGCTCAAATTTAGACTAAAAGGCTCTGATATACCATTTGGCTAGTACTTGAGGTCAGTTTAAAGTTGTCTTGAGTTTTCTTGCATCGAGACGGTTCTAGTTCGGCAGTGTAGCCCAGATTCTGCCAATTTCTAATGGTGACTAGCTCGGCTCTGCGGAGGTTAGATTGTTTTCATTTCTTTCTCTTTATTGTCTAACTTATTTGTTTTGTTATTTTTGTTTATTTTATTTTGTTTATTTATTTAGTTCATGTAGTTTTGTTTAGTTGTTTAATTTTGCATATTTAGTTTAGTTTAGTTGTTCAAGTTTTATTATTTTGTTAAATTAGTTTAGTATGCACATTTAGGATTTATTTTCTGCTTAGTAGGCATGTCTAGGGATTTAATTCGTGTTTAGTTATGCTGTTTTAGGATTTAATTTAGTTTAATGCTATATTTAGATTAATTATTGTCTAGCATCTAGAATTACTATTTTGCCCTTGCATGTTTACTATAGTTCATTTATCACCTTTGCATACACGTACCCGCGCATAGTTGCCACAATTGCATGATTTAATCACAAGTGTATTCGTTATTCTGTCTGAGTGGTTCATCGCACGTAACGTATCCTGTCGTAATGCTGCTTGCACAAGAACTCGTAAATGTGTTATTTCTAGTCGTTACTCCGTCACCATGCATATTTACATTTCTATCCATGTCGTTATGTTGCCCAAACCACTCCATGCATATTGACAATTTACAGTCATTACGCCGCCCGTTTTGTCCTAGCCCATAAATTACTGTTATACCCATGCATTTGTATATTGCATGATTAGTTAGCTGTTCTGCCCTCATGGTCCTTCCATGAGTAGCCTGTCTATGCATGTGGTTTCCAAATCGGGTTACTTTTCTAACCCAGCTCATTTTCCCAATTTGGAATGTTTCCTAATTCGGTCAGGGTCCTTGATCGGGTTACTTTCCTAATCTGAACTGATATTCCAACCTAGAGGGGGTGAATACGTTCTGATTCTGTAATACACGATTTTCTTTGCAAGCAAATAGATTAGCAAATCAAATGGATAATTAAAATAAAAAAGTACTGAAAAAACAAGAGATGAGACAAAGGATTTTTATAGTGGTTCGGCTAATTGCTTAGTCCACTCTTCAGTGATGTTCACCCAAACACTCACCGGTATCCACTATGTTCTCAGTACTTACAGCTGGGTTGGATTTCACAGGAGCCAACACTCCTTTACAACAACTCCTCTGGTACACGCGACCAGATAACAAACTTCTCACACTGGTACACGCAGACCAGTTCACAAAACTCACAGCCAAATTCTACCCCGTAAATGGATGAACAAAATCCTAACTGACAACACAGTGGATTGGGTTCCCTCTCTCACTAGGTGGGTTTATATGTGGTGTGATTCAATCCCTCTAAGGAAGGGTGAATTTACAAGTGTAGGCTCACACATAGAGAATAAAAAAATTCTACAATAAAAAAACTCTCTTTCTAAGTCTGAACAGGATAATCTACAGTGTATATCTCAGACTTGAATTCTTTGAGTGTTGAACGATTGATTCCCTTGGAGGCTTGTTTCTTTTCTGATGAAGACTTCCTTTAAATAGCCAAGAATGAAACCCACAAAGTCTTCCAATGACAACTCCAACATTCATATCAATTAATCCTATGTTTTCTCCTTTGCGGCTCAACGATCAGAATATCATTTGCTTTGATTTCTCTGGCCACAAAGTCAACATATGAACTAGACAAATATTGGGTTAAAAATATATGCTCTCATATTTCAAATAGTCCAACGAGTATTTGCAGTAATTGCAAATCTCTCAAAAGTAACAAATCTCCCTTTTTCAGATTTCAAAATTTAGGAATATGGCTAATTCAATTTGCCCTGCAAATTTCAAATTGAGAGTGACAAATAATAAATAAAGGTGAGAGAATATATTTGGCATAAATGGATTGATAAAAAACCATAGGAAATATCGTAGTCCCATGATTAAAATCTAGAGAGAGAGTCGAAACAAAACAGAGCAAGAACAAAACAGAGTGTGTCCTGTTTCTGGGCAAAGAAATAGCATTTTTGTACTTTCGACGCTGTTCACAGAATCAGGGTAATTTCGGGGCCGAATTAGGAAAAGTGTAAAACTACAAAGGTTTAGCTCTTTGAATTCTCTTCGTTTTGATATATAACTCATCCCAAATGGAGCTCGGAGTGAAAAGATATCGCTGAAAAACGATGACTATCCAAACTCCGGTAGGCTCCTACATTGGCTCCTACCTAGGCTCCTACCCAGGTTCCTAAGGCTCCTTCGGATAGTCCAAAACTAAAATGGGCTTGCGCATCCAGCTTCTTCCTTTGTTGGGCCTCCAGTGGGCTTTGACCCATTTAAACCTTTAATGGCCCAATCAACTCATTTAGGGGAATTTAGAACAAATAAGCCCAACAATAGATTTAAACCCAACAACATTTATTTATAACAATTCCATTTAAACAAATATGTCCAATAATAATTAAATTGAACTTAAATATTTTATCACATTAAAAGAAATCATTATAACACAATAACATCATCAAAATCAAATCCGTAACATGAATTGGTTTCCCAATTTGGAAAGTCACATAATCCGGTTAGGTTTCCTATTTTGATTTGGTGTCTTGATTTGGAAAATTTTCATTTTTATAAAGTTTCTATTTTTGGAAAGTTTCCAATTTTAATTTGTTCTTCTGTTTTATGCATACTTTTAGTCTATTTAGTTGCATGTCTTTCTTAGAACCTTATTTCATCTGCATATGTTCAGTTTAGACCTATGTTATGCATGTTAGCTTTAGGATAACTTCCCCTAGAAGTACGTTCACTAACGGCTTCATTTGCATCGGCGGATTAATCTCTTTGCATGCTATAGGGTGTTTCATTTGTTTTGTTTTCTTTGTGTTGCGTTCAACGAAGGTAGTTTTCAAATGGCCGTTTTTCCCTCTTGCAAAAAGATAACTTTTTAAAAATATTTTACTAAAATCTACCTATCCATTTGCTTGAGTCTCATGCATTTAGGAAAAACACATTATGAACCAATGGTCATGAGTTAAGGCCAATCATTTGATTGGGCGGAGTGGGTGCCTAACACCTTCCCACTCTGTACATTAGCCCCCCAAACCAGTCTGTGGTGACAAGGATCGAGCTTTTCCATATATAGAGTCATTTAAGGTTCTTTGACCTATAACCACGTGGTGACTCTGGTCTTCCCTGAGTATTCGTGTTTCAAGTACTCAGTATGTATATGGTCAGCAGTCTAGCATAGAGATAGAATATCGACACCACATTGAGCGTATTCCGGCGATGGAACCAGTCTTTCTACCCCGTCACCAGCGGGGAGGGAGAGAGCGGGGCGCTCACACATTGACACCTCTAATTCTTAGTTTTTAAGTAGTTTTTACCATGCATTTCACGTAAGAGATCTTTTTGTTCATCATGCATTGATTTCTTTCTAAGGCCTTGACTGATTAACCAAGCTTGACTAACATTTCTGGATGTTATTTATGATGCCATACCTGAAGAGACCCAAACTGCAGAAACTAAGGCTGAGGAAGTTGAGGTTGAAGAAATCAAAGATGAAGAGGATGTCAAGGTTGAGGAAGTCAAAGAAGAAGGTAACTCCTCCTCTCGTTCTCCCACCAGAACTGACTTAGCTCGTGAGATTTCAAGGGGCAAAGGCCGTTATGTCAAAAGGAGGTCAAATTTCCTCTCATTCTCCAAAGAAAGAAAAGACCACAATTCGGGCCATACCAACCAAAGAGTTCTTTACAGTGGGGTCTGGAGAGGCAGAAGATCCAGTCCAACTATTTGCCTCTTTGTAAGAGATGATGAAAACCTCTGTCTCTAGGACCTCTGGGAGTGCTGCCTCCTCTACTCATCCTGTTTTTAGTCCTGAAGAGATTGTTGAAGCCAAAAGGAATCTTAAGGCTGCCCTTGGGAAAGAAATCAAAGCAGCCTTTCATCCAACGCTAGGAAACACGGAAA
Organism: Gaultheria prostrata; assembly: GCA_036023075.1. Lineage (NCBI taxonomy): Eukaryota > Viridiplantae > Streptophyta > Magnoliopsida > Ericales > Ericaceae > Gaultheria > Gaultheria prostrata. The sequence goes on from JAXBDA010009122.1 coordinate 8,468, forward strand.
ATGTAGTAACTAAATATGCAAAACTGAACTAGAATTTGAACAGATGTTTAGAAATTGACCAACTAGAAAGAGTTGTAACCTTTATGAATCACTCCCTTAGCGATGGAATTTCTCGGAGTTGCTTACTTCGTGGTTGAACTTCACAGGACCCTAAAAACTAAGCTCGAATTTGAGGGTTTTGTACTCTGGTGTTTTCTCTCAACGGGGTATTGGTGAAGCTAGAGATATAGGGAGTATTTACATAGAGTTTCGTGATGTGTGGCTTGAAGATTGTGTGTCAATTTCGATGGTGAATGTGCCTATTGATAGGGCTTGGAATGGGAGAATTCCAATTCAATTAAAGCTAGAATTGGGAGTGGTTTGATACATGCGAACTCTATCAAAAAGAGTCTCGATCTTGCCTACCACGTAAAATGAAGTAATCTGATCAGTAGAGAAGAGTTTGAGTTCTGATCGAGTTCTTGCTGGAAAACTTCTGGAAGAAGCTGATTTGTCGGCCAGCCAAAGGATGTGGCGGCCGGTTGATGAATTTGGCTAAGGGTTTTTGGTTTGCAATAGGAGACTGGGGTTTCTCAATTCACTACCCCTTTCCTTAATTTTTCGTTATTTTCTATCAACTCAAAAAATAAAGTTAATATGATAAAAATACTATCATAAATATTGGAAGATAATCTATACCTTCTACGAATTTGTATATATAAATGATACTCTACGTTTTCAAAACCTTAATCGCCATCCAATCTTTGTCTATTTTCCAACATATTTTTCCCCATTTCAGTTTATCGCTTAACCTCAATATATAGAATCTGTATTGTGATACTTGAAGCATAAAAAATACTCTCTATGTCCCTTTTTTAAATACAATCTATTAAAGACACATCATCATTATACATTTTAAATCAATTTTTACATATACTTTACCCCTTTCACATCAACTTTACCTTCACTTTTCGAAATTATCCTCAACTTTTACCCATTAACTCTTTATTCGCTAACTTTTCAAAAGAGCAAAACAATAATTGTATAAACGTTTACCCATTAACTTTTCAAAACACACACTTATTAACGAATAGCCCAAAATGGAATAGTCGACTACTAAAAAGGGACGAAGGCGAAACAAACTACTCTACGTATTTGTAAGTACGTATGCTTGGTCTTGCAGTGATTGAATGTTGTTTGAGGGTAAGAGCATCTCCACCAGGGAGCCAAACTTCCGGCCAAGTCCAAAAATTAGCTCCCAAGCCATTTTGCCCCGGCTATTTCTTTAGCCGAATTTAACCGGGAAAATGGTCAGGGTCATTTTTTCCAATGGTTGAGATTGAGTGTGATTTATGGCTTGTCATGTGAGAGTAATCCAACGTCTACAAATCAAGTTGACCAAAAAATAGCTCTGTTACCATTGAAATAATTTTACTAAATCGCACTACAACTAGCTAACAAAAAGTTTTGGTTTTGCAAATCGACTCCAACCACTACAGATTCTCTAACCCATGCCAAGGTGAGTGTGGAGTAGATTTATCACTATTTTGTTTTTGGTACTTTTAGCAGTAGTATTCTATCAAGTCAAATGCCTTACATTACCAATAAACCAAGATTCGGATCCAAAATTCACGGTTTCAGCATATCAAGTTATTATTACGATCCATTCTTTATATTTTCTAATCTCACAGTGTTCCTTTGTTGTATTAGTATTATTTTTAACTTACGTCCCTCTTTTTTTTATAATTCCTACAAATGTGCAATAAAAAGGAGGTTGCCGCTTCAACTGCACCGCCACAGTGTATTTCTTTGTTAACCTATTATCCACAGTGTATCTCTCTCTGTGTTAATTGGCTTGCACAATTAGCGTACTATTGCAAGTGAGAAGAAAGCTTCTGCCTTCAGGGGACGACTATGGTACCGCAAAGATCTTCAGTGACTTTGCATTCCCTCAGCCTTTGGATTGTAACTTGGAATGTGGACCACCCAAACTAAGAACCGGTTCAAGAGGTAACCAGGTAAATTCTTGTTTCACTTGGTACACATTCCCTGCTAGTCTGCTCTCTCTCAAAAACAAAGAAAAAGTTAATTTCTCTGGTCTCCGAACCCAATGGTTTCCCCTCAACCCCACCGTATGTACCGACCGTTTAAGTACCGATGAGGTACAGACAGCTTGCGGAACCCACTTAGGAATCCCGCACAATACTTTTTCGAGTGGCCCCAAAAGAAATCAACTCAAAAGGATTCCTGCATGCAACTAGTTGATCTAAAGTAGCCATTTTTCATTCAGAATACAGGTTAAAAATGGGAACATCGGATCAACTACTTGTTGAGTTGATTTCTCGCAATGTCACTCGAGAAATTTTTTCTAAAATTTTTAACCTGTATTCTAAATGAAAAATGGGTACATTAATGGTACGTCATGGTTAAACTGTATTTCTCCAAATACTCTAATGCTTGTTTTTGCCTCATATTTAGGTACTTCAAAGTAAACAAGTACTTCAGGCTATTCTAATTCGCCAAGTCTTCAATACAATCACTTCCGCTGCGAACTTGAGTCGTAAGTCCCATCTTCTCATGCTTCTCATGGGATGACGAATAAATTAAAATGTCAGTGATCTATACTTCTTGTTGCAGCCTTTGCAGTTGAATTATGGAATTTTTTTTTTTTTTTTTAACAGCTGAATCATCAAATTTTTTAGTTCCACCAAGGTTGGACAAAACGTTTATAAAGATGGAGATGCTGCTTCCAGGCTGCAAATGATGGAAAAGTTTACTCATGGTGCGGGTCAAAATATGGTACACTGGACTAGCCTAACTCGAAAAAATCCTTCTTACGATTCTCGTCATTCCAGAAAAAGTACATAAATTTTCAAAGTTCTCAGTGATATGTCGAAGCATGATTCAATCATGAAAAGACCAAAACACACAGGAGAAAGCGAACAAATAGTCTTCGAGGGCTTAAGTATTGGATTCAAGTTCAAGTGGAATGCAAGAATAAGGATGGTCAGAATCAAGTTTATCAAATCAACGATCGATTCGAGGGCTAACCCTAAAACAATCAGCTAGGGGGAAAAAGTCGCGGAGAAATACCCCAACTTGCAGCAATGGAAAGATTCTGTGGGGAGGTTTTGATACCTCTCCAAAAACTCATACAAACATGACACTTTGTTTAACAAAAGAACTAAGAAAAAGCCCCCAAAAATCTACGTCAACTACTTATAGAGGCGTCGGGGTGTTGAGTAGAATCCATGGACTGAGGAAGTAGTAAGGAAGAGAGAGAGAGAGAGAGGGAATAATCAGAAACGAGGTGTTTGAATCTGCCTTCAATAAAGACGTCTTTGGGATGAGGTGTTTGAATCTACCTTCAATAAAGACGTAATTGGGATGTAGACTTGAATAATTACGGACAAAATGGAACTAATTAATTTGATGTTCTCTTCTTTCTTGCTCTTTTTCTTACTCTTGTTCTTAGTAGTTGGATGTCGATGGGCATTCCTATAAATGTACTATTGCAGAGGATTTGCAAGCTCTCTCTCTCTGTGTTACTGGCTTGCACAATTAATGTACTATTGCATGTGAGAAGAAAGCTTCGACCTTCAGGAGATGACTATGGTACCGCAAAGATCTCCAATGACCTGGCATTCCATCAGCCTTTGGATTGTAACTTGGATCTCTCTCTCTCTCTCTCTCTCTCTCTCTCTCAGCTACCTCTGTATCCGTATTTCGTCAATAGATAGCTAGCAATACTACTTCCTCAGTCCATGGATTCACGGCGCTGTCCTTGGTCCATTGATTCTTCTCAGCACCCCGACGCCTCTATAAGTGTGATGTATTCTTCTTCTTTGAGTAAGTTTCAATGGATTTTATTCTTAGCCATCTCGGTAATTAGAGGTGTCAAATGGGCCGGGCTGGCACTGGCACGGCACGGCATGACACGTTTAAATGTGGCACGGCACGAGCACAGTTTTAGACGGTCACAACAAGGGCACGTCACGGAGTGGCTAGACCAAGGTTTTAAATCTCGGTATCGGTCGCGGTATCGGTCGCGATATCGGTGTATCGGTATCGGGACATATCGGCGATACGTCGCGGGAATCGGCTGTCTCGGCCGTGAATTTTTTAAAATCATTAGCAATTTGTAGAAAACTTTACTTTACACTCTTTTTATTCTCTCATTAGCTTAATTAGTACTCCCTCCGTCCCCATTTTATAGTCCCAGTTTGCACTTTTTGCTGTCTCAAAAAAATTGTCCCATTTCAAAACTAAATGGACAATAGGTAATGAATTCTCTCTTTTACCCCTCCTTTTGAAATTAGTACTACTAAAAAAGTAAGAAAATGTAATGATTGAAGGGCAAAATGAGAAAAGTAGAATTTGAAAAGTGCAATGATTGTGTTCCCTTATTTAGTTGGAATCCCCAAAAGGGACCATAAAATAGGGACGGAGGGAGTAATATTTTAACCAATCTTAGGACATATAATTGAACGAAACCACCATGATAAGGTTATAATACAAAAATAAGCACACCATAGAGTTGTTACGACACGCAATTACGAGTCATAACAAGATTCAAGCTCAATAGCCTAGCGCCTAGTCTTAATCATACATAATTTGCTACTACAAGTCAATAGCTAGCCTAGCTCCTAGTTTTAATGTTGGGGCATTTTCGTCCAATAATTAAAAAGTTGTTCATCCCAAAACCTCAATAAATCAGTCTATCTTTTATTGTTGCATTCCCCATAAAAATGGAATTAGTTGGTATCATTAAATGACTATTAGCATATGCCCTTGGAGC